>PVJX010015020.1:0-43509 GCA_004027295.1 Dolichotis patagonum
TTATACTATTGTGTTATGTTTGATATTATTGTAATTGAAACTCTGCTCAACTATAGCAGAGTAAGAGATATGGCGTTAGATACTGTTGATGTCCAGTTGACTTAATGTAAAGTACTGTGTTGCCTATGTTGTCCTCTTCTGATCTGCTCTGTACTGCCCCCTTTTGTTTTATTCTCTTTTAAATAAAAAAAAAAAAAAACATGAAAAAAAAAATAGGATGTCACTAACCTAGTTTCCCAGGAGTGCATTGAAATTCAAAACTGTACGCATTGCACTGAATGAGAGCAGGATTCAGCTCAGCACTGTCATTGCCAGTCAGAGTGTTTACAGTTATATATAACTGGTATGATCTCACAAGTTGTTGTTAATATCATTTTTTATTTGGAAGGTAGTAAAATACAACAAAACAAGACAGAACAAAGCCAATCAAGACAATGCAGTGAAATTGGTACAGAACTTCACCGCAGGGTACCGGGATGACAGTTATAGGTAGCGTAGTATATCTCGTTATCTTTACAATAGTTGTCCATTCAATCAGGTATAGCAAAATCAAACCAAAACCAGAACATTGTAAAACCTATCAAAACAATATTGAATAGAGCAAGACAATTAATCAGAACAAAGCAAAACAGTGAAAACAATACTTGCCTTCAAAGAGAAGATAGGAGATCCCCCATATTTGCTATATTGCATATGGTCATCCTCCCAAGAGATACTCAGAGCTCTGGCCCCAGGTCAGCATAATCAACCCAACAATACAAGCATTTAGTTGCTTTATGTGTCTTAGTTGCTATCAACTCTGGCTGACCTCGAAACCATCCAGTTGCCAACCAGGCTGGGAATAGTGGGGGGGTGGGATGTTTGATTCACAGCCTGCACGCTGGTAGGCTCACGGGAGATACTGACTTATTCTCTTCCTGGTGCACCCACCACTTGCTCGTGCCCTGGCCTCTTACCAGGAAGGAGGGTAGGTTGCTTTCTTGCTCAGCGTTTTAAGTTCCAACATGGCTGGATCTCAGGAGACACTGACTTGTTCTCTTCCTGGCTTGCCCATCAATATCATTTTAGTTCTATGGGTTTCCACAGATAGAGGAAAATGTTAATTGAAAGATCTGAATATTAGTTATTTTTCTCACATGTGTTTATGCGTTCATGTGTATGTGTGCATGTGTATGTGTAACTAAGGTTTTAGGCAAAAAAAGAACACTTTGTGTATTCATAACATTCATCTTGTGAAAATATTTCTAACACATTATTAAAAATAGAATACTTCTATAAAAATAGAATAAAATGTTTCTAATACATAATTAAAAATAGAACAAAAGTTTTCTTAACTTCAAAGTATGCATATCCACCAAGTACAGAATTTGGAAGGAAATAAAATTATTTAAAAATCTGTAAATAATGAAAGTGACACCATAAGGTACCACCATAATACTACATGAATTGTGCTATGCCAATGGCACTCAATAAAAACATCCTCTAATGATTAAGACATTTAAATAAAATGTTTGTGGCATTTTATTTTATTTTATTTTGGTTTTGGTACTGGGAATTGAACTGAGGACCTCATGCTTACCAGGCAGGCGCTGTGCTGCTGAGCTATATTCCCGGCCCTGTGGCATTTTATTTAAATAGATTTGTTACTTAAGATTTTAAACATGAGAGATTCAATTAATCTCCATCTAATAAAAAGAAATATCTTTAAAAGAATGGACATTTGTTTTGCATGTAAACTAGTAAAATTTGAATAAATTGTTTTCTTCTGAGCTCTTCAAACAATGTCAAAAATGAAGATATCACATGTCAATTTTTATAACATATTAAAGCATTATTTCTATGCATGTGAAACTTAGTTTGTTCCACTACTACTTTTATCAATTGGATTATAAACACAGGGGAGCATTCACCTGATGAGCTCTCTTCTGAACATTTTGATCATCCTGCAGAGGTGAGTGAGATCTTCACAGAATTATATGTATGAGTGTGAGCTTTTAAATTTGTTTTTCTGGTGTCTATTAAGTGGTTTAAACATCGATAAGACATGGCATCAAGGAGAGATTTCTACATGCAAAAAAAGTAGATGAAGATAAATGAAAAATGTGAGCACAATTTTTAGAATTTTGACAACCCCTGGCCCACAAAAAGATACTCAAGCTTTAATCCAATGTCCTGAAAGAAACACCATGAACCTCTCTCCGGTTACCTAACTGACAAATATCTTGGTGCATATACTAACTTTTGTTTCAGTGACTATTAAAAGATTGATCAAATAGCAAAAACAGCACATAAAAATGATATTTTATATAAATACAAATTTTATAAGCTTTCAGAGGCAAAATATTTAAGTATTAAACCTCATGCTGCAGCAAAGAATTTGGAGGAAAAATATCTGCAAACATACCTCACTGCAACTGTAGTGTGCTAAAATGAAAATAGGCAAATGAATTACACGGCAGTATGTCTGGTGGTGATCGTGATGGTGATGGTTGTGGTGGTGGTGGTGTGTGCATATGTGTGTTCTTTAAGAAGTAATATTCATAGGAAATAATATGCTACCAGAAGAGAGAATTATGTTCTCCTTTTGGAGTGGATGTTTGAGTAGGAGACATGCCAAGAAAAGTTAGCTTTCATAGGTCGACCTATCTCCAAAGTGCACAACACATATTTAATGCATACTGTTTTAGTAGAGTGAGTTTTGAAGGGTTACTTGAATGCAATTGAAGGGCAGAAACAATGTTTTTCTGGTTTGTAAAGAGTACATAGGTGTAAATGCATAGGAGCTGAAGTACTATACTTATGGGAGGGGACAAAAAAGTATCTGAAAAACAGTTGTAGTAGGTAATGTTGTCAGCATAGCAGAGACATCTTTCCCTCAATATCTTTTCCAAAACTATCTTATGTCAAATATAAACAGATAACCAAGTTCATATTTCACAAAAGGTAAGTATGGCAGAAATGAAGTTTCAAATATTCTGCAACATTGAATATTACCTCTAGAAAATAAAAAAAAAAAAGATCTGTTACTGAATTTCTAGGAGTCTTTTTTCAAGTAAGGAACAGTGCTTCTCTAACAGTAGTACTAGATTGGGGGCACATCTTGGCGTTCTTAAAAACACATTATGTTAAAGTCACAGCATGTATAATACCTATTTTAAATTATGACATTACACTAATGATGGGGGAAGCTATGAGTATGTGTATGTGTGTGGGAAGTAGCTGCACTTTCTACTCAGTTTTGCTGTGACTTTCTAAAAGATTAAGTCTAATAATACATACACATGCATATGTGAATATATAAAAACTAGAGTACAAAGTTGTAACCATTTCACACATTTTCTGAATTGCTTTAATATCTCTTACTCCATAGTATATATCAATGCATGTATTTATATTGCATACACACATATATCGTATATATTCACATATGGGACAGTTGTATTTATACATACAGTAAGTCCAGGCCTGTGGGAGCACGCCTGTAACACAGCATGCGGGAGGCAGAAGAAGGATTGCTAGTAGCTCAAGGCCAGCCTGGGCTACACAGTGAAACCCCGTCTCAAAAAAAAAAAACCAATACAAAATGTAACTGCAATTTTACCTCCGTTGGCTTGTGGTTAATAATTCTTTGCATTATAAATTATTTCCGCTGAAGCTATATTAACTTTATTATCAAAAAAGTGGTGATATTAAGGAATAATACATAAAACTACCTACTCCATATTTTTATGGTGCTAGAAAAAAATAGTCTATCAACTTTTGGTGGAGATAATTGTCATTGTGAAAGAAGAAAAAATCTTCAATGAACTAATTAAAAGATAATGTAATGCTTCACTACTATAGATTAGCATTTAAATGTTTTTTTTTAAATGTCCAGACTGATATGTTTTTAAGGTAAAACAATCAAATTTTAATATTGACTACTTTTTTTTAATGTCTTCAACAGGCTGGAGATGTAACTCAGTGTAACTAGTATATGTGAAACCCTGGATTAGAGAGAGAGAAAAAGAGAGAGAGAGAGAGAGAGAGAGAGAGAGAGAGAGAGAGAGAGAGAGGGAGAGTCATTTATGGTTAGGGATTTCATTGAATCTATAAATCACTTTGGCTATTAGGGGCATTTTAACAATGTGAATTTTTCCAATCTATCAACATGGGACGTATTTCATTTTTGTATGAGAGAGACTGAATTATATGAAATACTTTGTCTGCAACTATTGAAATGGTCACATTTTGACCCCTCATTCTGCTAATGTGATATATTATGTTTATTGATTTGAATATACCATATCATTTTTCACATCCCTGGAATTAGTCCTACTTGAATATGGTGAATTATCATTTTGAGGTGTCACTGGACTTGATTTGTTAGAAGTTTTGATAAGTTTTACATTTATGCTCATCAAAGTTATTGATCTAAAGTTTTTCTCCATCTTTCCCCTTCCTCCCCTCTCTCTCTCTCTCTCTCTCTCTCTCTCTCTCTCTCTCTCTCTCTCTCCCTCTCTCTCTCTCTGTCTCTCCCCCGTCTCTCTGTGTTTTTCTACCTCTCTTAATTTTTTTTATGTCCTTATCTTGCTTTGGTACATAGAAAGTTAATGTCACATTTATTGAATAAGGGTAGAAAATTCTTTCCTTTTGAATTCTTTGAAATAGTTTGAAAAGATTTGATATTTTTTCAACAGTCAGAAAATTTTAGAAGTGATACCAAGTGCTGCTGGGATTTTCTTTGTTGAGAGACTTTTGTTACTGACTTAAACTCACTAATTGTTATTTGTCTACTCATTTTTTTCTTATGTCCTTGCATTTCAATTTTGATAGGTCGTATGTGTCTAGATGTTTATCCATTTCTTCCAGGTTTTCCAATTTGTTAATATATAGTTTTTATAGTAGTCTCTGTTGACTTTTTACATTTCTATAGTGTCATTTTTCATTTTTCTTCATTTTTCTTCTGTTTTTATTTATTTGGGTCTTTGCTCTTTTTTCCTTGGTTAGTCTAGCTAAAGAAGTGTAAATTTTATCTTGTAAATAATCAACTAACTTTTCCATTAGTTTTTAAAAAATGATTCCTGTCTTTGGTCTTTATTTTGTTCATTTCTTCTCTGATCTTTGTTATTTATTTCCTTCTACTTATTTGGGTTTTGGTTTGTTCTTGTTTTTCTAAGATCTTGAGATGTATCATTATTTATTTAAAATTTTATTTTCTTTTTTATGTTTGTGCTTATTGCCAAAAATCTTCCTTATTGGCAGTACTTTTGTGGTTGCATTTTTTCCAGTGCATTTTGGTGCACTGTATTTTCCTTTCCATTTAGTTTGAGAAAAGTTTTAATTTCACTTTCCAATTCTTCAAAGACCCATTGTTCATTCAAAAATATTTTATTCTGTCTCCTGTATTTGTATAGTTTCTAAGTTTATTTTTTGTTGATTTCTAATTTTATTCCATTGTTATAAGAAAAGATATAGTAGAAAACTTCAATTAAAAAAACTTTTTAGGACTTGATTTATGCCTTAAAATATGGTGTATCGTAGAGAACATTCCATGTGCTGCTATGAATGTGTTCTGCAACTGTTGAATGAAATATTCTGTAATATCTTTTGTCAGCTGAACCTGGGAAAACCCGTTTGTCTTCTTTTTCCAGCTTCTAAGGGCTGGGTATATCCTCAGGCTTGTGGATCCTTCTTCCATCTTTCAAACCAGTAGCTTGTCATGTTTTTAATACAAAATATTTGTATTTTCATTATGTTTCTTCAAGAAAAATGTATAAAATAAAATATTGTGTTTGACAATGGATTTTTGTCTGAAGCAAAATATAATTACCTTTTATATATTCTTTTTCTTTTTCTTTTTTATCGGTACCTGGGAATCAAAATCAAGACCGCGCATTTGCAAGGCACACATTGATGCCCCTGAGCTAAATCCCCAGCCCCATTACCTTTTATATAAAGAAACACAATATAAGTGTAAACCAGGATATGCAGCAGCAGATGGAAAATCATCAGGCACAGTTAAAATGGTTGCAAGATTTACGGTCTTCTCAACCCATTTGTATCATTAAGTAATTTTCTATTTTTAGTACATTTCTCTGAATATAGTAACCCACAAATTTAACTATTATTTTTCTCTCTTCTATGCTTGTATGGTACCATCCAAAATAAATAAAACATTTAAAAATATATATATAAAATATATAAATATTCCTATGTCAAAATATTCTAAACTTTTCTGCTTTCTTTCCATTATTTCAAAGTAATGATTTCTTAAGTCCATTTTTTTCTGAAATAAATGTTCCTATTTTTAAAAAAGGCAGGAAAAGAAGGAAGCAAATTAAGATGTAAATAAGTAAATAAGCTAATTAGAGAATTCTAGAGGTCTTCAAAGACAGCTTCATGAATAAGGCATATGAATACCTTCCTTTCACCATTTTCAAGTTGTCAGTGTCTTGAATTTGATCTCTTCTTCCTATTAATAAAAGTCATCATAGTGGATAAACTACATCCATGGTGCAGTATTCAAGATAAAATTGTGCTATAACTTTCATCAGTACATGATTTGATGTCATGGAGAAGAAACAACTCTGAAAATTAGTAAGATTTGTGAATGTTTGAGACCATATCAGAGTAGCAGGCTTTGGTTCTTAATAATAGACTAGAAGTTGATTTATGACATTTATAATTCTCAGAAAAAATACTATGAATCTACTTTTAATGTGAGAAAATTAAGTTAAAGGGCTGCTAAAAAAACCTTACTTTGGATAGAATTTGAAGTTAATTACGAGGATTTATTTTCTTCTTTCTTGATAAAGTCTTCCTAAAATTAATGTAATAGGCTTGTTAACTAAATATTGGTCCCAGAAAGTAAAATATACACTATCATTTCATCTTTTCTTTTAATTTTTGCTCTTCTCTTAGTAAATAAGAACTATGAAATATTTTTTCACAATATCCATAGTTTGTAGAGTTCTAACAACCAAGGAGAATTCCTCACTTATACTAAAATTATAATAAATAATCCATCACAAGAAAAATGACTATAAAAGAGAAATTCTTCAAGTTAATTTATGTAACTGAATGTGATTATCTTCAGTATTTATGACAGTACTATTAGTAACTATAACTGAGAATGTATATTAATAATTTTAAAATTTAATCTGTGGCCTAGAAAACAACAATCTTTTTTCTTTTGTTGTCTTTCCATTTATTGATTGGTTCAGAGATAACAATAGCAATCTTAAGTCATTGGCTGTATAATTGCACTGATCTGAAGGATTTGGGGCTTCTCAAGAAAGACATGAACATGAAGTTTCAGTAGCATACCACAAGATTTATGTGGGAGCCCTTGGACAGATTACAGTAAGGGAGAGCTCTCACAGCAAGAAAGCTCCCAGAGGGCCAGTGGAAGGTCACATCGGAAAGCAGAGGGGGTCACAGTAACCCTCAGAGCAGAATTCTACATTTTTTGCTCAGGTTGCTCAGCACCACAGGTAAGACTCTGAGTCAGAGCGCTTCAGAAGACTTGAGGCCTTATGCATTCGCAGAATTTGTTTTATCTAATGATATCAGGGTATGGAGAGCAGGCAGGCTAAAATATGCTTATCAGAAATGCATTTAGAGCAGTTGAATCTGTAAGACTTCGAGTTTTACATCAGCATGTTTTGAATCAATGATCAGGCAATTGTGAAGAACTAAAAACCACACAGATAATCTTAGCTGATTTATGTAAAAGTTTCAGAGGTTGTGTTATCTGAGGAAGGGAATGTACAAACAAATACAGTTTTTAATGTTTTAGCACCATTTTTGGGGGTACTGGGGATTGAACTCAGAACCCCATGCTTGCCAGGCAGGTGCTGTGCCACTGAGCTATATCTTGGCTTCATTAATATTTTAGTAGTTATATCAGAATAACAAGTTACCACTGGCTATTAGATGATTTTTAAATGTCTAATTAATTTAAATAATTTTTGGTATATTTACATAATGAAATATGCAGTACAGCTAATCATAAAAATATGACTGAAAGATATATAAAAATGAGATTGAAAAAGAGAACACCAATTTAAAAGCTTTCAAAATCGTTCTGATACTTGAAGTTGGGAGACAGGAGTAATGGTTGTTATTGTATAAAGGAGGCTTCCAAAAATGTAGGCGATATTTTCTTTCTTACCAGATAGTGGATACAGAAATGTGCTTATTTTGTGATACTTTATTGAACAGTACTTTCAGGATTTTTATATTCTCTTACATACATTTAATACTTCAATAAGTTTGTCACAACATAACATTAGAAAAAAATTCTCTGTTAATATTTTTACATTTCTGCATAGTTCAAGCTTTCTAAACACAGAGAACTATGTAGTCTTGACTAAAAAATGATTGAATAGGCATCAAGCTGGGCTAGTCAACTGTCACATGACTAAATACCTGGAAAAGCAATTAAGATGGAGAAAGATGTATTTTGGCTTATGGTTGCAGAGGTTCCAGCCCATGGTCGCTTGGCTCTGTTTCCTTGGGTTTGTGGTGCGCTAAAACATCAAGGGAGGGATTGTGTGGCACAGCAAAGCTGCTCATCTCACCAGAAGCAAAAAGTAAAGAAGGAGCCCAGATCTCAATGTGACCTTCTAAGCCTCCCAAGGATCTAAGTTCCTTCCAGTAGACTCCATCCCCTAAACTTTCCATCACCTCCCTGTAGTGACCAAGTATTTTAGTACATGAGCCTTTGGAAAACATTTAAGATCCAATAGACAACACATCTTGCAGTGGTCACAAAGAGTGTATAACTCCAGTAAGATTTAGAGATCTTTCTGAGGTCACTTGTCTATAATACAGAGTATTAAAAACCTATGAGTCTTCTTTTACCTTCTCCAGAAAAGATTTTCTATATCCTAAAGGATTTTTTCTTCTCTCCCGGAGGAAGGATGCACTAATGTGCCAACTGCTCCAACTCTCATAAATTTGAGAGTCCTTTCCTGGGGTACAAAGCTAGTGTATGAGGGGAATTGTGAGCTTTACTACACCAATGAAGTGGGGCCCAATGGACCTGAACTCAGGGTGAGGCACTAAAGCTGTCTGTGAGTACAAGCTATCTTGTCTCTGATCTGTAGAACTGATGGCTTCTGTCAGGTCACATCTATATATAAATACATATTTTGTAAATAAAGTTATGACTTCGATGAACACCAGAAGCGGAGGAATTGGCCCCTGGTTCAAGCTCTGTGAGAAGCTGGATTATGAATACAGTGATGGCTGCCAGAGGGGAGCTTGGAGCACTGCAGGTTGCACAGTGTGGGGTGAAGATGGCTGCTCCATGTGTCCAAGTGCTACGGGAAGTACAATTTTTTCCCCCTGGAAAATAAAAACACAGTTGAAAACAATGCAGAGTGTATTTTTTTTCTTTTTTTTTGTTTCTTTTAAAGAGAATAAAACCAAACAAAATAAAACAGAATAGAGCCAATCTTAGTGGGATCCAAAATGCACAATAGATATTGTGAAAGTGAAAGGGGAGGAAACGTCTAAAAAGGGAAGGTGGTAGTCCTTGTTAATTTCCTGTTATCTTATTTTGAAGTTATGTGTTTATTTTTCGTGAGTGTTCTCGGAGATATTTTCTAAAAATGATAATAAAATTCAAGGTGTCTCTGTGGACCTTTTAGAAGCCAAATTATATACCAGCATAATAACATGTCTATGAAAAGCACTTATTCCCTTCAAGATACAGTTGTTTTTATGTCACACACATCATCATATTAGTGACTTAAAATAAAAGTTCTTTTCAAGATGTCTTGAATTCAGACTACCAATTATTTCGAACTTAGATGCACATTACCAACAGAAGTTTATTACTCCTCTTTTAGCAACTCTCAGTGTTTTTCTCCTTGACCTTCTTCCCTTCATAGTAACTCCTGTAAGTTACATTCAGTAGTTTTAAACAGAGTGCCTTCAACTTATGCCGTCTTATCATTCCTTAAATATTCATGTATTAACTTTTAGATGTTGCTATTGAACTATAACTACATAATTTAATTTTTTAAATGAAAATTTATTATTTTATAGTTCTGGAGGTAAGTAGTTCTTCAATTGATGTGTCAGGTAGTACCTATTCTAAGTCCAAGGACAGATTCTGTCTCCTTGTACTTTAAAACTTTCGAAAGTCATTGTACTTCTTGGCTCATGGCCCTTCTTCAAATCACTCCAGTCTTTGCTTCGGTCACAACTCAGACATTCCTTCCTCTCCCTTTTAAGGATCCTCTGATTACATGTGGTGTACCAGCCACATACTTCAGAGTAATCTTTCAGTGTCAAAATGTTTAACTACATCTGCAAAAACCCTTTGTCATGAATGGTAATACATCACAACCTTCAGGGATGAGGGCAGAGGCATCTTTGGTGGGGCATTATTTTATTGCAATACCATGTAATGACTGTCCATAGATAAAGAAATGGGAAACCCCTGCATTAGACAAGATAAATTATTTTCAGAATTAGTTATTTTCAAAACCTTATCTAAACACCATAACATTCTTCACAGAAGTAGGTAACCTGTTCTAAAATTCATATGAAAACACAAAAAACCTGAGAACCAAAACAGTGTGTTACTGGAATAAAAGCAGACACAGGCTAATGGAACCGAATAGATATACCAGGAGGAAATCCATATAGCCCACTGAGTCTCAAAACAAAGGAAGTACCAAAAAGACACCCTGGAAAAATGGGAGTCTCTGCAGCAATGGTGCTGGGAAAACTGAATATCTAAATCTAGATACAAATAAACCAAGTAATTAAATGAAACACATGAAACTATGAAACCCCTGCCTAGAAGAAAATAAAAAAACCTTCAAGGCATTGGTCCAAGCAATAATTTTTTATATTACCCTAAAAGCACAAGAATCAAAAGCAAAAATATACAAATACCAGTTTGTCACACACAAAAAGCTTCTGCACAGCAAAAGAAATAATCAACAGAATGAAGAGACAATGCACAAAATGGGAGAGAAAGTATTTGCCAACTATTCATCTGACAAAAGGTTAATATCTAGAATATATAAGAAATTCCAAAAACTGTAACAAAATAATTAATCTAGTTTTTAACTGGACACATAATCTGAATGTACATTTTAATTTTTTTGAATAGATATTTTAAAAGAAGAAATACAAATGCATACATGTATATGAAAAAATGCTCAAAATCATCAACTATCATGGAAATGCAAGTCAAAATTATAATAAAATATCATCTTGCCCCAGGTTTTAGATGTGTGTTCCTCTTGTCTCAGCCTTTTGAACTCCTACTCCTATGTATACAGTGTTTGCTTGTTTTCAATATCCACTTTTTGAACATAACTATTTTTTGAAAGAATTACATTGTATCTTAATTTTTATAGCTTTAAAGAATTATTTTCTTGTGACTTGAATGTGGAAATTAATCACATTTTATATTATATGCAAAAATAAATAACTAAACTTCTATTTAATAAATAACATGCATTAATAGTAATATATAACCTAATAATCTATTACAGTTAATTTTAAATAAACTAAGTAATTTACTTCATAAGTAGGTTCCCAGAACTGCACTACTGTAATCCTAGAGAGTCTCATGCAAAAGTTTTGTTTGTGTCTCAGTTTCCCTAATTTGTCCAACAGGTCTTGGACATATTTGTTGGGTATAAATCATTAATTTCTATGGGTTTTTTTGAAGGCAAAAACACACATTATGCTCCTCTATTTTTATATTCTATATTACATTTAGTTTTGTTACAAAAATGTTACATGTTCATTTAATTTCACTTTAGTTTTAGAAACACAATGTTTTCTGCCAGTTTTAGAAGCAAATGTGGATGCTTATCTAAAACCAAGTTGGATATTTTCCTGCAAATGAAGACTTAAAAGTTAGGCCATATATAGGTCAGTAGCACCAGTTTGGGTGGTCACCTAATTTCCCAACATGCAAAGGTAAATATTTATTTTAGAAATATGATGAAATCGTGATTTGATATCGTATTAATGCCTATGTATTTTGTTGAATATTACATCTATAATCTGAAAAAGTGGGAAAATGGCAAAAGTAGTATTTTAATTAAGGAAGAGGAGGGATGCTGGTCTATAGCATTGACCTGCATAAATTATTTAAATTGCCTTAAAGAAAGAATAATTTTGCCTCTGTGTTATGAAATACACAATGGGATCTCACAACTCAAAATATACCTGGTATTGAGAAATGTCAGAGTCTCTCCCCTTCTTAATAAAAATATGTGTTTTAACAATGTTTTACAAGCCAATTATTTTTCATTCAATTAAATAACTAAGTAAATAAAAAGGTCGTTAAATATTAATTATTCAATAGAAAGCAAGGATGATTTTTAATCATTTCTAATGACATTATTTTAATGTAATAGCTTTAAAATTATTTTTGATGTGTTATTGATGAAAGCTAGAATTATACTTCATATATATGTATATATATCAGTATCATACTCCATATTTGATGACTATTTATTTACTTTGACATACTTTAAAATCTTCAAGGGTACAATTTAACATTCTCATTATAATAAACAACCTATAAAATATTGAGAAAATGGACAATCTGGATATTTGAATATAAGGAGGATATAAGATTGTACTAAATAAATTATTATTAATTTGATGAAACATTGTAAGGTGTTTTATGTAAGCTGCTCCCAGTTGTTGATTCTTTGAAGTACTTCCCATGCAGGTTGGGTCTGGCTCATGAGCTCTCTGCCTACACCTATGTCTTCAAGATTTCTTTCTCCTTCTCTTACTGTAGATTTATTGTTTCTGTTTAATATTTAGATCTTTGATCCATTTTGATTTTAGTTTAGTGCCTGGTGACAGAGATGAGTCTAGCTTTAGCCTTTGGCAGGTAGAGAGGCAGTTTTTCAGCACCATTAATTAAAGAGACTGTCTTTCTTCTAGTGAACGTATTTGGCTCCTTTGTCAAAGATAAGGTGGATGAGTGTGTTTGCAATTGTATGTGCATCTTCTAATCTATTCCACTGATCCTCAGGTCTGTTTTATTGCCAGTACCATGCTGATTTTATCACAGCAGATTTGTAGTATGGTTTCCAGTCAGAGATTGTGATACCTCCTGCCTTACCTTTGCTACCCAGAATTACTTTTGCTATTCTAGGTCTTGTCGTAGCTTGGCATAACTGACGCCATCTTGTGCCCTGTATTTAACCCAGAAGAGTGGAAAATTACTCAGGGTACAAATCCCATGAGAAAAGCAGAATGAGATGCACCCTCAAGAGAAAAAATTAACCTGCTCAACAAAGAAGCAGGATACAGGTGTCAACCAAAATTAATGTAAGATTTTAGCTAAATTGTTTCCAATGGGATGTCTTGTTTTGCTGTTTTCTGCTTTGCATGCCCTGTAAGCCTCCAGTTCAGGGCCACAAGGTTTGACTCTGAAGCAGGGATTTACATGAGTGGCCACTGAGCTCAGCTAACAAAATTCCAAAATTTATCAATGTGGCTGCTTGGATTCCTACATCGTTTACAAACCCACTTCAGGTCTCTTCTGATTCTAAATGAATTTTAGGAATGTCTTCTCTAGTTCTGTGAAGTTTGCTAAAGGTATTTTGATTGGAATTGCATTAAATCCATACAATAATTTTAGCAGTATGGCTATTTTCACTAAGTTGATTTTTTCTATCCATCAGCAAGGGATATCTTTCCCTGTTCTGATATCCTGTTCAATTTCCTTTTTCAGAGTACTATCGTTTTCATTGTAGAGATTTTTTTACCTACCATGTTAGAATGATTCCTAAGTATTTAATTTTTTATATGCTATGGTGAAAGGTGTGGTTTCCCTAATGTCTCTCTAAGTAAATCTGTTTTTTGTGTACAGGAATGCTATTTATTTTTGAATGTTGACTTTGTATCGAATTTGTTTATTAACTCTAGGAGTCTTTTGGTGGAGTTTATGACATCTTCATATGTAGAGTATCATGTCATCTGTGAATAATGATAGTTTAACTTCTTCCTTTCCTATCCTTATTCTTTTTATTTCTCCCTCTAGACTAATTGCTCTGGGTAATGTTTCCAGAACTATATTGATAGGAGTGATGATAGTGGACATCTTTGTCTTGTTCCTGATTTTAGAGTGAAATCTTTCAGTTTTAGGCCATATTGTATGGTATTGGCTGTTGGTTTGTCATAGATCGATTTTATCAGATTGAGGTAAAGACCATCTATTCCAATTTTCTGTAGTTGTTTTTTAAAGTCATGAAGGAGTGTTAGACTTTGTCACAAGTTTTTTTCTGAGATGATGATGTCATTTTTGTCTTTGGTTCTGTTGATATGATGCACTACATTAACTTATTTGTATATTTTGAACCAATCCTGCATTTCTGGGATGAATCACACTTGGTCATGGTGTATAATCTTGGTGATTTGCTGCATTCTCTTTGTTAGCATCTTATTAAGGATTTTTGCATCTATTTCATTAGGAAGCTTGGCCTGCAGTTCTGTTTTTCTGTTGAGTCTTTTTCTGCTTTTGATATCAGGGTAATACGTGCCTCCAGGAATGAGTTAGGCAGTATGAGTTCCTCTTAAATTTCATTAAAGACTTTGAGGAGTGTTGACATTACATCTGCACTAAGTTTCTTGGTAGGATTCATCAGTGAATCCATCATGACCTGGACTTTTATTTGGTGATATGTTTCTAATTACATTTTCAATCTTGCTAACTGATATTTGGTTATTCAGTTTTTGTATGTTCTCAATATTGCTTTGGTAACTCATGCATATCTAGGAACCTGTCCATTTCTTCTGTGCTTTCCTTCCTCTGAATGTAAAGATTTTCAAAGTAGATATTGATGATCTTGTGAATTTCCACAAGATCTGTGGAGGTTTGACCCTTTTCATTCCTCAATATATGAATTTGAGACTTTTTGTTTCCTTTTTTTTTTTTTTTTGATAGGTTGGCTAAGGGTTTATCCATTTTATTTATTCTTCCAAAGAACCAACTGATGATTCCTTAATTCTTTGTATTGTTTCTTTGGTCTCCATTGCATTAATTTCTGTTCTGATCTTTATAATTTCCTCCCAAGTATGGCCTATGGACTTGTCTTGGCCTTCTTTTACTAGAAGCCCGAGGTGTAACATTAGGT
The DNA here is from genome assembly GCA_004027295.1 of Dolichotis patagonum. Classification (NCBI taxonomy): domain Eukaryota; kingdom Metazoa; phylum Chordata; class Mammalia; order Rodentia; family Caviidae; genus Dolichotis; species Dolichotis patagonum. The sequence goes on from PVJX010015020.1 coordinate 15,120, forward strand.
TGTCTATTGTGCTCATTCTGTTTTCCTGATGTGAGAATTCATTGCTATAAATTTCCCTGTAGGGACTATTTTCATTGCATCCCATAAATTCCTGTATGTTGTATCTGCATTTTTATTTAGTTTCTTCCTTAATTTCATCTGTGACCCATTGGTTGTTTAGGAGGTTGTTAATTAATATTCTTGTGTTTGTAGAATTTTTGCAGTTTCTTTTGCCATTAATTTGCAATTTCATTGCACTATGGTCATATAATATGCATGGGATAATTTCAGGTCCTTTGCATTTACTTAATCGTGTTTTGTGGTCTACTATATGGTTTACTTCAGAGAACATCCCATATGTAGCTGAGAAGAATGTGTATTCTGATGATGTTGGATGGAATATTCTGCGCACATCTTCTAAGTCCATTTGTTCACAGGTTTGGTTCAGTTCTGATATTTCATTTCTGATATTTTGTCTAGTTGATCCATCTATTTGTGACAATGGGATATTGATGTCTCCTGTTACAGTTGTATTATCGCTTATGTGATTTTTCATGTCTATTAATAATTATCTTATGTACTTGGGTGCTCCTGTATTTGTTATACACATGTTTATGATTGATGTTTTCCTCTAACAATTATGGGCTGTTCTTATTTATTTCACTTGATCATTATTGGTTTGAAATTCACATTGTCTGCAAATAGAAGAGCTGCCCCTTATTTTTTCTGAGTTCCTGTTGTATGGAAGATTGTTTTCCATCTTTTCACTTTCCATCTCTGAATTTCTTTTTGAGCTAAATGTGTTTCTTATATACAGCATACCATTAAATCTTGTTTCTTGATCCATTTGCCAGTCTGTTTCTTTTAATTGGTGAGGCTGCGGCTATTTATGTTGATGGTTAAAACTGATATGTATTGGCTTATTTTTGTCATGATATTTTTCAGGCTATTTGTTCCCTGTTTTCCCCTCCTCTGTTTAATGGCTCTCCTTCCCTAGTGGTTTCTTTCTGTTGTTCTTCTTGGGATTATGATCATTTTATCTCTGTCTAGAATATCTTTCAGTACTCTTTATGGGGTTTGTTTTATGGTGATGAATTTCTCCAGTTATTTTTTGTTGTGAAAATATGTTATTTGTCCATTAATTTTGAAATTTCCATTAATTTTGCAGGGTGTATCAATCTAGGTTGGAAATTATTTTCTTACAGGATTTGAAATACTTCACTCAAAGCTCCTCTTGACTTGAGAGTTTGTGTTGAGAAATCTATTGTGATTCTGATGGGCCTTCCTTTATAGGTGATCTATTTTTTTTCTCTAATGGCTTTTACTATTGTGTTCTTGTGATGAATTTCTGGAATCTCGATTATTATATGCCTCAATGCAGTTTTATTTTTTTCATGGCTGTTTGGAGTTTTATATGCTTCATTTATTTGTATGTCAAATTTTTAATGTACACTTTGGAAAGTTTTCTGCCTTTATGTCTGTGAAGACTTTTTACGGCATTTGTGCTGTCTCTATATTTCTCATTGATCTCAATCAAACTTACTGTTATTCTTGTTTCTTCTTATAGCTGTTGGATTGATTTTTAAGATATCTTTCTTTGCATTATCACTAGCTGAAATTCTGTCTTCAAGGTCTGAAATTCTATCCTCACCTTTGTTCAATCTGCTGCATTTATTTTGAGTGAAAGTTTTAATTTTTTGGATTTCTGTTTCTGTCTGTTTCATGGATACTGTTTCTTTCCTGTGTTGGACTTTTTAATTTTCATTTTTCTAAGTTCATCTATTCTTTTATTTGTGTCTTCTCTAATATTTTTTATTTTAAGCACCATTTCTTATTGTGTCTAAGAGATTATTTTCTCTATAATCTTTTATACTTGTTTTTCACTTCAGTTGCTATAATTTCAGCAAGTTCCAGTGTTTAACTTCCACTTTCATCTATCTCATTGACTTCTGAGGTTCTCCTAGGTAGGCTGGATGACTGGGATTACATTTTACTTTAGTGTCTTATCACTTTCTATTTTACGTTTTTTATGTTATTTTGTTTTCTATGTTGATGCTTGCAAATTTCTTACGATAGATAGCTTTATCACTAGTGTTGATGTTTCCCTAGGACATGCCTGTTCTTTGGGGATATTGTGTAGGTGTAGGTGGTACTTTATAGCTATCCCAAGAACCTACCTTACCAATTTGTAAAGGACACAAAGTTACTATTTGTCTCAGAACCCAGTGTTTTGGTACTGGGCTGTGGTGAAGATTATGACACCACACAATCACAGTGTTATCACATAGTGAGAAAAATCTGTTTATAATATGCATGACTTCCTGGCTAAACTAGTACAGTTAGTAATAACAATAGCTTCAAGTACAGCTCAACTGGTTACAAACTATGGTAACCATTAACCAGCTGCCTCCATCCACAGGAACAAACTCTAAGTTTATATAACAAAATCAAACATGTACCATGCTCTTGTATTTATTGGCTTTCTGCTTAGTGGAGTGACTTTATCTTTCTGCAGGGATTTGGGAGGGTTAGATTGGGTAGGCTAAAGTCACAAATGAGATCAGATATGGTAGAGTCAAGGGTGAAAGTCAATGGATGATCATTTGAGTTTTGGGAAACTGAAGGACACAGGAGGGAAAGATGAAATAAAATGTGAAGGGGTAATAAGAAGGGGAAGAGACAAAGTTTACCACTTAAAATCTTAAATTCAACAAGTAGCTGAAGAAATAGAGAAAGAGGATCAATAGAAGAAAACATGAAAGAAAGGTAAGGAGCCTAAATAGTAAAAAAGAAAAGAAAAGAAAAGAAAAGAAAAGAAAAGAAAAAAAAACAAGGAGAAAGAATAAGAGTAGATCAGAGTAGAGAAAAAAAGTCTTAAAGCCCCAAAACAAAAGTAAACACAAAATCAAAACAAAACAAAATGACATGCAGCCAGACAAGAAAGAGACAGCCAATCAAATAAACAAGGGAGAACAAAAGTAGTAGGTACCTCTGGTGTTTACAGTTCTGTGACAGTGTCCATGTTAGATCTCAGAAATATGCTGGGTGTGGAGCTGCTCTTGGCCTCTGGATGTGGGGGCTGGGACTGGTCTTCTGTTGGTGGAGCTCTCCAGAGCCCAAATGCTGGCTCCTCACTGCTGTTTCCATATTGCTGCTCTAGCTGATTACACTCCCCTCTGAAGGCATGTGTGTACCCATGTGTCTGGGGTGCAGCTGTCCTGGTTCTCTGTCTGTCAGTTGGTGCACCCACCACTGGTATGTGTGTGCTGGTATGTCTGGGCCTGGTTGTCTTGGCTGTCTCCCAATAACTTTTTGTCATACTTTTCTGTCAAGCAGATGGGATAATAGCTTCTGTGTTCTTTATAATTTTTTAACAATAAGGTCAATTTTGCAATGCAATGAATAATTTTTTATATTGAAATCATCAAACATCATTTCATTATTAATATTTCATATATTTATTGAGATAATTGCTTTGTTCAAGTTTAATATTCCTATGTTGTGTACATATCTTCACTTTATAGCAACAAAATAACTTTAAAAATGTCAGAGATAGAGGCTTAAGACAGTAGTAGCTAGCATTTCATAATTGAGAGAATTTAATCATAGTGCTGGAATAAATTACAGATATGGGATACTCAAAGGTAAGCTACCTGCAACAATGCAAAATGGGAGCCAGAGCCAGAATTTAAAGGTAAGATTTGTTTAAAACGTTTGGTTGATCTTGGAGTTTCTGCAACAGAAAAGATTCTCTTCTACTGGCAGATTGTTAGGTTAATTGTTTGTTGTAGTGTATTATTTTTTAAGCTGAATGGAAAGTTAAAAAGTACATGTAATACTCTTTCCAGACAAATAACCTCTACAAACCCTAGCTTTTTGACAAAGATGATGTAGTAAAGTAATTTTTTCTTTATGAAAGTCTCTCAAAACTTTAAAAGAAAAGAAAACTATAAATATAGAACAAGACTGAGTGTTCAATGACATTAGGAAAGAACCCAGACTACACACTGTGAAACATAAGTAACAGATGTTTTTTCAATTTGGGGCCAGATTGTAGGCTGAGTAGAAAGTGTGCTGAGAAAGAAAATTGTACCTGAATTAAAAACTGTTTCCCTAAGAAGTCTAATTTTTCCTCAGAAAGTTATTTACAAGTCTGATTTGAGCAATAGGATTATAAATTACAAATCAGTATACAACGTAGCACCATTCTTGACTACAATGAACCATATATTAAAAAAGGATAGTAAGAGGGAGAAGACAGACTACATACTACCATCAACATTGGAAGCCTGAAAAAAATGGAGCCGCATCATAAATTACTAAGAGACAGTAACTGGCAACCAATTAATCTATTTTCAATACCATTCATTGATAATTGCAAAATAAATAGATAATATAAAAAAGACTTAAGTGAATTTAGTTTTCAAAGTTATAGTCTGAAAAAAGTGACACAAAATTTCTATCAACTAAATGAAATGCTGATTGAAAACAAAAGATCATGATCTCATTAAATTAGTGGGAAAATAATGAACTTCATTATTACATTACAATACATAATGATTTCAAGAAGGTAATGTAATTACAATTTGATAAAGTAATGTTTATATGTCTATATATGTTTATATGTAGAAATGTTTATATGTCTATATCTCTATATATAATTTCTATTTGAGGAAATTTAAAGAAGTATAACACCTTGTACATGTTCATAAAATGCTTAAATGATTACTTAAACTGATTCTTTATTAGGTTTTGTAATAATTCTCATGAATTTCACTTTCTATAATTACAGAAAAGTAACAATTAAAAGTCCTCAAAAAAGTTATTTACTCCCTTACCTTGCACTTTGGATAATGTATTGTCTAATAATCTGATGACATAATGTTTAAAATATTAAGAACCATATTACAAGTATAAGAACACATAGTAAAAATCTCTGAGATGCAGCCTAACCAACATTTAGAATGATAGCCATAATCTGAAATTCATTTTCATTTTGGGAAATGTAAATTCACATTATGTACACTTAATAGCTAGGCAAAAATTAAGTTCAGATATTAAGTGAAGAATGAAATAATAAAAGTTAAAAAAGGATCACTTACAACTGAAACATGCAATAAAACTAATATTTTTATTCTACTTCAGAGACCAAGGCAGGGGTAGTGCAAGTTCAAGACCAATCTATGCAGTTTAACAAGATTCTGTCTCAAAATGAAGTAAAAAGGGACAGAGATGTAGCTTAGCATTAAAATGTGCCTGGGTTCCATTTCCAGTACCACTAAAAACAGCACAATGACAAATTTAAAGCCCTAAAGTTTTGAAAAGATTAATAGCAGACTTGTTCAATGAAATTAAAATCAAGAGTGGTGAGTAGACACAAATAAACATTTTCACCCCAAAATTAGATTAAAATGAAAATACAGGAAAAATATGAGAATACAATTTTTAAAATAAATAAATTAGAAGCATAAAGGAAAGAAAACACTGTGGTGTATTTATAGATTCTTGACAGGCCCATTTCTCTTTGACATAATATAGTTACTGTGAAAAGAACTACTGACCTTTGACCTAGAATCTGTTTCTCATTAGCATTAGGCTACCCTGCTAAGTGGATCTTTTAAAGAGAACTTTTGTAAGCCAAGCCATGGCTAACCCTTTTCAACAGGCACAGCTAGTCACTGAGGTATGGAAATGAGCCACTGAGGATGTAACAGTATGGACAGTGTCTTCAGGTGTTTTAGGAAGCAAGTCTCTTTGGGTAATCTTAAATTTTAAGCAGGGGACAATGACTATTCCCCGTACCATGAAGCCCATGGAAATTATGATTCTCAAGCTTCCAAGACTAGAGACATAACAATGGTAGATCAATTACCTACCATGCAGGAGACCTTGTGTTCTACCCCCAATACCAGGAGGAAAAAGAAAAGAAACAAGAAAAAAGAAAAGAAAAGGAAAACTTCCTACATTCCCTTGAATTGGAGTTTTCCCTTTTTTTCATGATGGTTACAACATACAGAGAAGTCTTTTTTATAGAAACCCTCACTATTGGTCCTCAAGACCCATCCCATTATTTTTTTTATGCTTATAATATTTAGACTGCTAGAACATGTGTTATCATATCTTGGCTTATCTTTTACTTTAAATCTTTGAATAAATTAATTTGGAAGATCAGGCAAAACACACACACACATACACACACACATGAACATTTTCATTTTAATTCTTGGTTTGTACATATGGACATAAATAGATCTCAAAATAAATGTAATGAAAGAATTTGGTTGCCACATGATCTGCTATAATATAGCACTATGGGCATGAAACAATAAATTTATGGACAGTATAAATAAAAATGTATTCACATGTATTTAGAAGTAGAAAATAAGAATTAGAAATACACACGTGTGATAATAATGAAATAACAAAATCAGATATGATGTAGAGCAACTTTATTTTGGATACTAAATTTATGTTCTTTCATTAAGAAAGGAAGAAAGCTACATTACACTCTACAAACAAGAAGAGTCAAGATAAACTACAGAATCAGGTATGATTTAAGTTCAACAGAGAAGTATGTACACCAAAGAAACCTAGTTAACAAAATATGTGCTAGCAAAAATATGTCACATTTCTACTTACATCATCCTTCCCAGAACAGCGAAAGGACAAAAAAGCCACCATATTTACCAACTTGAATAAAGCAGAAACAATTTTGATACATGTTTAAAGGTATGTGTGGGTTGGATGGCTTAAAATTTCTATGAGTATCTATCAGCCTTTCCAATGGCCCTCTTCAAATCCGACTTTGTGGTAGGAAAACTGAGATAAGAAATTCAGAACCTCTTTACCAATTGAATGTTGATATTAGGTCAGGAGCCTCACCTCTTTTCCCCTTTAATTTTTTTCTACACGTAATTTCTTGGGGACACTTCACCGGCATGATCTGTGTAAAATTTTGGAGAAAAGAGATTAGAATTATTGGTCTATTGTCTGTTTCTATGTGTACTTTGTAACAACTTTCTCCTGTCTCACATGTCCCTACTCACGGGTGCTTCAGTAGTTCTTCGCTACTAACTCTACTTGTTAACAGTAACCAACACTGCATTGCTGAGTTAACACATTAAGGCGCTTGTATCAGGTGGCATGTAAAGTTGAATTCCACTGATGGCTACCAGATTACACATAGTTTTAATGTTACACAAGTCTACAGAGTTTCTAAAAACACGTTTGTTATCCTTGGTATGTTATATGGAATCCTTCAAGTTTCTGATATGAGCTCTCAGAAAAATTATACAAAGTTGATTCACGGAAGAATCTACCACGGAAGACTGAAGTGTCTACAATAAAGGCTTAAGAGTCTCAGGCGGGAGCCCTGATGTCTGTGTCAGAAGCCAAGAGACCACAGCCAAGCTGAAGGTGAAAACTGGAGCTCCTCTGAAAAACCAGAAGCAACCCTTCCTCATTTCCCTTTTATTGTGCACAGGTTGCCCATCAAGTGGGTGTAGCACTCACACCATCTGCCTGCCCTCCTCTTGCACAGGCTGAGAAGGTTACAAAGGAGGAAGGAGGACCCTGGCCCCCTGCTGAGTCACTTAAACTCTGACCTTTGCAAGTGGACACAATTTATCAGCCATTACGTTGCACCTTAAAAAAACAACCAATTGCAGAATTTCTGTTTTATTTTTTATTTTTTGGTACCGGGGATTGAACTCATGACCACACACTTGCAAGGCAGGCACTTATGCCTGCTGAGCTAAATCCCCAGCTCCCAGAATTTCTGTTTTAAACAGTGTGTATATGTCAGCTTATTTCATATTGGCCTTAAGTTCTATTCAGATAATTTATTGAATATTTACTGTATATGATTATATATTAAAATGAAGTTATACCAAAGGAGATTAATTTTCCTTCTTTCATCTTGGGAAAAGATAGCTATTACTGATTGAGTGATTTGTCTAGAGCAATCTAGAGCAGCACAGAATATTAAAGAGAGGAGGCAAGCAGATAAGAAAAGAGTTTAATAAGCGAGGAGGGCACGGAGGGAGTCACCACAAGGAAGGCTGTGGCGGCTCCCCCTGCACACAAAGGGCAGGTTCTGCCTGATACAGGCTCTGATGGGGGAAGGGCTCTGGTGGCTGGTGTGAGCTGGTTTACTTTGTGAGAGTGTAGGGGATTGGGTAAACCTTTACATTCCTGAGCTTTGGCAGACTTTTGGGAGGGAGAAGCCATAGGGGCTTCTGGGAAGAAGGAGGTTTGCGTTATCATGGCACAGCTTTGAACTGTTGCCATGATGATTGTGCTGTCTCTCAGAAGGGAGATCTAACAATTACTTTTTGTACAGTAATTTTAGAAGAAACTGCTAGTAGATGGCAGCAAACAGTCTGAAAAAATATGAGTGGAAGAACACTGTAAGGGCCACGAGCCATGCCAAGTGGAGTGTGGCTCAGACTATGATGCTTTCAGCTTGACCACTTACAACTTTTCCCTAACATTAAGCCAAGCAACCAAAAATAAATTGGTTCTTAACTCAACAAAAATACTCTAATGATGTACATCACCTGTCATTTGCATGTGTAGTAGAAAGTACAAACCATTCCTTTACAGAAATTTGGCATTCAAAGTAGTCCCAGCTGGCATTATATTTGCTATCATTTTTATTATCTCCATTTTTACTTTTTAGTTCTAACTTTTTTGAATCACTTGTCCACAATTTTTGATTCATATAGGTTAGCTACACAAAATTAAAAGGGTTAATCTGTAAATTACACAAGAAGATTAAAAGAAATTGTGAATTAGAACATCTTATAATACAAAAATGCTTTACAAGCTACAAATGATATTAACATGAAGTACACTTATGACAACATATGTGTAATATCATATACATATCATATGTACATATATGTATGTTTGTTAATTTATATATGCATTTGTCTGTATGTTACATGTTAGAGTTTAATGTTCTATTATACTGAAATTTTACCCTATGGAACTTAACCTTCATTAATGAAATTATTTAACTCCGATAATTTGTAGAAAGAAAGAAAGAAACAAATCTTCCATCCTCCACCTTAGATGTCTAATGCTCAGAATATAGTAACTCCTGTGCATTACCAGAATGAAGAAAAAGCAGTTGTCCTCTGTAATGAAAATTATCTACTATCAGAAGCAAAAGAAGATCTATGGAAAATGGCAATAGCAATCATTGCCACACTGCACTGGTTAGTAGTTTAGGCTATGTGACTCCATTTAAATAGAAGCTATTGATTTTCTTTGCTGTATCTAAACAAGAGAAAAAATAATATGACTTATCAATTAGATTGTATCCTTAAGAATTAAATTGTTAAGTATGTAATTCTGTCTTTTAAAAATTGTTTCTCACAGAGCTATATCCAACAGGAATCATAGAAGAAACAAATTTGAGGTCTCTAATCTATGCTAGATTACATTCAATGTATTCATTCCATATTATGATTGAGATGTATTATAAGCAGTTGGGGAGTGGTCAAGACTCTTGAATATAAACTCAAATTTAGAACACAAATTTGGTAGAACATAAATTTGACTCTTAAAGAGTCAGGTAGACAACTACCAAAAGGGGCAGTTGCTATTTAAGGCTATGGAACTACACGAAATCACATATAGAGTTTTAAATGACTAAGTAAAAAAGTGACTTAGCCATGGTGACTTTTGTCATTAGAGATCTGAGCGATGAGAAAAAGCCCTGTAGTGTTGTAGGAGAAAGACTAGGGAAGGCTGGTATGTGAATCAGATTTTCATGGCTATAAAAAATATATCTGCGATAATCAGCTAACAGAGAGATAGGTTTATTTGGGCTCAGAGATTTGGAACCTCTCCTCTATGATCAGTTGACTTTATAACGTTCAGGCTGTGATGAGGCAGCACATCATGGTGGGTGACACAGCAAAACAAAATTGTATCACGAAGGAACAAGAGAAAAGGAAGGAGACCAGGGTCCCATAATCCTCTTTGAGGACACATTCTTAATAACCTGGGACCTACTATCTAAAGGTTTCCTCGGCTCTCAGTAGCAGCTCACTTATGATCAAACCTTTAACACACGGGCTTCTGGTGGACACTCACTCATACATAGCTGCTGCCATCCCAGAAGCAATGTCTAGGTCATAATTCAAAATGACATGCAACAGAATACCAGCTGTACAAAGGCCGTTTGGACTTGGGCAAGGAGACTGGTAATTGGACAGTAGAGTTTAGATTCAGACAAAGGCATCTGGCTTGAATTCCATGTATTTAAGACCTGCTCTCTGTAGCTTCTTATGTCTACAGAATATTAGAGAAAGTGCTTAACTTCATCTTAAGAGTCAAGAACTGGTTTGACGTATGTTATTTGAAAAACATTTGGTAATGTACCTTAAGATTTCCTGACCTTGGAGAAGGCTACATAAAACAGAATTTCCTTCGGGAGCTAGGTCCCATGGCACACACCTGTAATCCCAGCTACTCAGGAGTTTTAGGCAGAGGGATAACAAGTTTGTTTGGCCAGCTAGAAAAATAAAAATAACAAAAGGGGCAGGGAACACAACTTAGAGATGGAATGCCTCTGGGTTTCATCCCCAGTAGCACACACACACACACACACACACACACACACACACACACACAAACAAAAACCAAATAGAAGGAATTTATTTTTGGTTTTCGTTTCCAGAATGTGTCTTTAAGTAAAGCCTTGGGTTTATTTCAGCATCTTCTGACCAGTTCCTGTATCAGAGATTGTGGACTGAAGAGAACATATTACTTAACAGTACCATAATGTGTTATTTGTTCAAAATTATACTCTCCCTTGATATAAAGTATGCTACATTTCAGGAAAAATGAGTAGAATTAATGGCTAGTGGAGGAAGACAGCACCTTTTCTATAGAAATCAAAGTTTCACAAAAGATTGACAGACGATTATATTGTGATACGGTGGCCTAAATCCAAAACATTAAAACCAGTAAAATCTTTAGTTTTTGGATTTCAAATCATTGATCAGTAGTTATTTTCACCAATATGTTACCTGAATATATAAAGAGGATTAATTTTTAGATATATTGTCAAAGAAACAGCAAGAAATAAGCTGTGTATTTATATACACATATGCATATAATTATATATAACAGAAAGAAGTAAACTGCAATGATTACTCTAATAATTAATGAGCTATTAATACAGTTGTCATGTTCAAATTGGAAATTGTGGAAACTATTACTGTGAAAGGAAATCTTATGTTAGGTAAACAGAGTTAATATCACCAACTCAATAAAGTATTTTATTTTGTTTCATTAAAAGTTTTTGATATGTCACTTTAAATTTGTTTTATTAAAGTCTATTTGATGAGTAGCTTTTAGGAAAATAAAGCAGATCCACTAACAGCACAGGATCTACCATGACTCTTAGGATTCATGTTGTGACACGGTTATTCACTAAATTGTATAACCTTGGGAAAACTCTGAACCGCCATTTCTTCAACCACTGAACAGCAAAAGAACATGTGGAATTTATAGATTAAACATACAAAGTGCACAAAACAGTATTTGGCTTTACTCAAAAGTTATGAGATCTGAATACTACTTTATCATTTTTATGTAATTTGAAATTAAATGAAATCATAGATGCTATTTTCTATAGAAGAGAAAGTTATATTGCTGGTTATTCATTTTTTATGATTCAGTTTACTAATTATTTTACCATTTCTTCTTTCAAAGGCATGTACAATATCATAAGAAGATATGAAGAAAAACAATATGCCATTAAGATTCCAAAAAAATGAAAAACTCTATGTAAAACCAGGCAATGTTGTTGAATTTCATTGTAAATTGGCATATATAGCAAAGATGCCATTATAATTATTTCAAGTCATCTGTAAGAAGGGAAAATTGAATACTCTATATATGTACGAGCTAAGCATAGTCTCCTTGAATATAATCTTGAAAGTAATCATACATGAATGCTAAAAGTGCCTGTTTTGTAGTCACTTCTATTGTTAATTTATGTTAGTCTTACTTAGGACTCTGATTTTCAGAATTCAGAAATTTGTAAGCTGAGAGAATAATGACCTATGTGTTAGCATGGCCATATTATATGTAGATAAATCATAATACATATTCAAAAGGTTCTACAGAAAGAGTATATTTCCTTTCTGCAGTGTGTAATTCTATCTAAGGTATCCCAATTTGTTTAAAATATGTAAGATAATTTTCAAACTTTCTGAATTTACTTTGTTTCAGAGAATATGAAAGTGTTAAACTATCTTAATATTATTACTTACAAGCATACAAAACTGTCATTTTTAAACTTCCAGAAAACATTAATAAATATTAGTAAATCATTTACTGTATTTGTGAACATAGTTATCCATCAAATATTAGATACTCCTTAGAGGGTTAAATACACTGTCTTTTGCAAAAGACTAGAATACAGAAATTTAAATAAATCCTGGTGTAGAAATTCTAGTGAAGTCAAGAAAGTGAAATCATTAGGTTACAAAGCAGTGCATGCAGAATTATCTATAAATAGTTGCAGAAAAAGATAAGATGAACACAATGATAAATATGATTCAAAGTAGTTTGAGGTTAATGTTTAAGAAATTAAAATAGAAAATTTCATTTTATATTTTCATATATTTTATAATTTTTAATTTTCATGAGACAGGATAATCCTTGATTGTATTGGTCAACAAAGCCAAATAGGTGATTTTGCACATTTTATATTGTGTCACATTAAAAATTTGTCAGTGAAACTTTTCTGATGCTAAAATAGAATTTAAGTAAAAAGGATACAAGTCTGAACTGTACAATCTTTTTTTTCACTTTTATAAAAAACTCCATAGTTTTATATTTGAACAATAAAAGTGTTCAGGTTCTTTAATATATTCATGCAATTGTACTTACACTGAGAGACTACTTTCATGAAATTCCTGTCATACATTTTCCTACCAGTCTTATTAGTCACAAGTATGTAACAGAACATTTTAATCAGAATCACAGTTCAGTAATTGTTGGAATACCTGAATTCATCAGTTGCTAGCACCTTACCTCCTTTGCTTTATCAATATTTATGTAGCTAGCTATATAAACTCATCTATAACTTCACTGAACCAAGTTTCACTAAGTTGCTGACATCATGATAATTCATTGTATACTAGTCAACATTTTCAGACTGTATGTTTTCAAATCATAAGATTGGAAGTTCTTCCATTAATAATAATGACAGATTTTGACTGTATGATATTGTTGATAGCCATTACAAGTAATTTAAAACTACAGTATTTATAAAATCTGTTGGAAAGCAGTAGTGCTCTATTGAGACATTTAAGAATTTCAATTTTTTGTAAAAACACAGATGGAAATATTGATAGCTACAGTAAACAAAATAAGTCAGTCACAGAAGTACAAGTACAGCATGGTCTTACATTTCAAATCTAAAAACTTGAGAGTAGACTGGTGGATACCAGAGAGTGGGGAGAATAGGAAGATGAATGTGTGAAGAAAGGCTAAACATATTATGTTACACAGGAAGAAGAAGTTCTAGTTTATCATTGCAGAGTGAGTTTATTTAGTTAAAAGTAAGGCATTGTGTATTTAAGGAAAACTAGAAGAAAGGATTTTGTGTTTTCACTATGAAAGTGATAAATACATGAGGATATAGGAATGTTTACCTTGCTTTAATATATTCATGATGGAGCCATAATTCATATGTCTTTCTTCTGGATGGCTTGAGCCACCTGTATCCCATTCAGTATCCCACGAATGACTGCACCCCTGTGTCACCAGTGGTGCGAGCCACCTGACGGGAGAGTCATGCATATACCAATGGTGATTCAAGCTAGTGGAAATGTGTTAAACATTACTCGGTGTACTAGTGTATCAAAATAGAATAGGGTTGTTGGAGATCACTACCCAGCAGCTCTGAGCAGGATTTAAAATTAACTAATTGGCTTTCTATGTTTATCTGTGAGTCTGTCCTAGGCCTCGGTCCTTTGCTTGGTGACAGGAGCTGATTCATAGTACGTGAACCTCTATGAATCACTGGTTCTGGCTGAGACCTGCAGCGGCCTGTGAGGCCAGAGATACCTCAAAAGGCAAGATAAGGACATATCTGAAGACAGCTTGGCTCCAACACTAATTGAGTAAACAGAGACTGCAGCTGAAGGAATTTCACTCCTGCAGTTGCACTCCTACCATAAATGTCATCCTGGAGATAAAACAGTTCTCCTAAATTGGCATAATTTACTACTTAGAGAAGTTGTTGAAGTGACTCCCAAGGTCCTGCTCATTTCCCCCACTTTCCTCAGTTTCTTTGCCTGTTGTTGTTGGACCTAATAAAAATGGGCAGTCCAGAGAAATCTCTGTCTTATCCCTCAGCGTCTCAAGCTCAGCTAAAGGGTTTTGACCCTCCTGAAGCCCTAAAATCATACCGCTTGTCTCATTTTATTTAAGCCTCCGCCATACACTTACTTGGGAGATAGGGGATCTAGGTCAGGCCCCAATACAGGGTAGCCAATGAGTATATACATTTTCATGTTTTATGAAATTCATTGAAATAAAATTGTAAATATAATACACTATGAAGCTAGACTACTCACAAGACCTTGTGAACCTTATAAACTTTCAAAGAAAGCAGAGGCTTCATCACTGTTAGTAGGTAACCACTGCTTTCAGAAGTTAACAAAACTCAAAATAATATCATTTGACAGTAATTGTAAAAGGTCTCTAAATAAAGGAAAGAAAATGTAATTTTTTCAAATGAGCTTCATGTAATACTGTGAAAGAAAGCAAGTTAATTTTCTGCTCACTTGAATTATTAACAAAATATTAACAAGAATCAGCTTATAGGGATTACTTTAGTACATATTTAAGTGTATTTTGCAATTATAAGATTAAAATGGCAAACAATTGAAAATGTTTAAATCATGAAACATGATTTTTAAAATAAATTAGAACTCTGTATGTAATTTCAATGAGGTTTATTAAATTTATATTTCACCCACATTGTATTATAATACATATTACATATATCAAATTGGTAAATGTGATTTAATGATTCTTTCATTGACTTCTAGGGCTACAAGTAAAAAATTTCTACAGGCTAATTAATTCATTTCCAAGCTAATTCTAGGTGCATATGTCTGCCTTTAAGAGTCTCCTTTCTGCTGGCTGCCTATAATTCCAGCACACAGGATGCTGAAGAAGGAGGATTGTTGAGTTCCATATGAGCTTGGGATACAAAGTGAATTCAAGTCCACTCTGAACTGCATAATGAAGCCCCATCTCAAAGAGATAAAAAAAACTCTTCTAAATATAGATAACTATGGAGAATAACCTGATTTACTTGCATCTTACCTATTCAAAGTTTATTAAAGCTTTAAAAAAAAACTTCTTAGGACTAAAACATTGGTAGTTCTTTTAAGTCTCACTCATGTGAAATTTTTTCCAGAGTTTATATCACCCTCCTGTTGTGAGGCAATGATTTGTCAGTAAGACAAACAGTGGAATATGATCTGGCCAGATAGAAGTTGGGAGTACCTGATTTGGAAATTATTAATGACATGGAGACCCCTCCACCTCCAGCTAAGAGGAAACTGATCATACTTTTGGTTCTTGTGCCATTGGTCATCAATAACCATGCCAACATAATTTTGAATAAATTTTTAATCTAAAATCAATACCATTCTTGTTTTAAATTTCCAAGTTACTGTCACCATCTATTATGTGTTCTTAACCACAGATGAAATGAACATCAGGTGTAGATCATTCTTTTTTATTTTTACTTTTATGGAAAAAAGGTAAAGTAAAATTCATAACAAAATAACAGGAGATTAACAGCACATTGCATGTTGTTATCTTTAAAGTAGTTGCTTAGGGTACAAAATATGGGCACAAAAATTTATCCTATAAGTATTAGCACAAACTTTCCTTTTTGATGAACTAAGAGACACTAATAGTATAACTGACTTGGATTTTTTCCTCTTTTCCCTTACTTCCTTTTACCTTTCTCCTATCATAGCTTCTTTTGAGCAGTTTCATCCCATTTCATAATATCTATTGTACATTTTAGACCTTATTTACTCTTTCAGTTTCTCACACTAGGGAGACAATATGATGTTTTCACTTGATTCTGATTTATTTCAGTTATGAGTATGGTCTTAATTTGCATTCATTTGCCTATAAAAGTCTCAAGTTTATCCTTCCTTATGGTTGAATAGTACTCGATTATATAAAAATGCAACATCTTTTTCATCCTTTCCTCCTTTGATGGGTATTTGGGTTGTTTCCAAGATTTAGCTATTAAAAATTGTGCTGCTATAAACATTGGTGTGCCTATATTAATGTGGCACAATTTGTTAATTCTTCTGGGAAAATACCCAGAAAGGCAATAGCTGGGTCAAATGGGACCTCTAATCCTAGGTTTTGAGGAATCTCTGCACTGATTTACACAGTGGTTGCACCAGTCTTCATTCCAACCAACAGTGGAGTGCAGTCCCTCCAGCATTTGTTATTGGTTGATTTCTTGATGCTAGCCATCTTTTCTGGGCTGATCCTTGAATCTACTGATGACTGTTACTAACATTTCTTCAGGCCCCTCTCTATGGGAAGGTCTTTCTCTGGACTTCCTTGGTGTTACCAATCACTTGAGGATTCTTGCTGAATTCATATTAAGATCTCACATTGTAAAAGTCTCAATGTTAACAACTATGGGTTTTGAATACCAGAAGCTATCAGTTCTTTAGTATTAATGCCCCTTCTAATACTCAAAATCAGCAATTAGCAGCAGGCTTTGGAATCATTTTAGCTACTGGAGATGTTAGCTCCTTGCAGTTCTCCATCACTCTCCATGATTCCTACTGGTCATCTGCAGCGTTATCAACTTTGGCTACTGTATGTTATTTATGTCAGTAGTTTTTTGTGTACTCAGTGCCAGCTCTTGGCAGCCTTTTGCGTCTGTGACCTTCTATTTTGCCAGCCCTGGCTGCTGGCACTTAGAGCACCAGCAGCCTTTGATAATACAAACTGTGGAGTTCAGCATGCTGTACTCAAGAATGAAATAACATATGGGCAAAAATACTTCATCTGAAAGAGGCGTTGTTAGGATTCATGCTACAGCATAAGAAGGAACAACACATGGACGGAACTTATTAAAGTCATAGGGTGGTTGCTTACAAAGAAAAATGGCAGGCTCATGGATACACAGTGACAGCAATTGTTTTCTGGTTGTTGGAGAGAAGGGGCACCTCACAGACCCAGCTGAAGATGCTGCAAAAGGGTAGATATATCCCTGAAGAATGCAGAGTAGAGTCATCTTGGATAGGTCCATATCTAAAGCCTCCAAAACAACTATCTCTCACAGTGTATATATTTAGGAAAGCCACATCAATCAATCAAACAATCAATTTTATTAAATTAAAATAAAAAGTTTCTTTGGGTGAGTGTCAGGACTTTTTCTCTTGTCTCTAAAGTTGGATGCACTGTATCCATGCTCTTGGACAGAAGAGAATGCAGAATTTAAGAGAGGTAAACAAAGATATCTGGCAGAAGAAACTTTTAAGCACAAAGCATTCAGGCTGCTGCCTGGTTACTTTTGTCTACTTACAGTGGGATGAGACAGCAGACATGATTTAAAGACAGAATATGTAATTAAAAAATAAGCAACATCTAGAGAATTGGAAGTCTGGGTAGTCAGTCTAGACAACCCAGCTGTGTGGTAGAAAATGAAAATGCATTTCTAGACAAGGAAATCAGGGATGTGCCTGACTGTTTTTAGAAAGACTAGCAAGAAATGAAGAGCTCATCAAGGCAATGAGATGGAGACTCTGAAGGAAATCTTGGTGACTTCCCTCCATCACAAACACTGAGCTAGGAAAGTAAAATAATTTTAGTGGACAACTCAAGACACTTTCCAAGAGCTGGCTGACCACATCTTATCCCTGCTTCTTTCATTAGGGAGCCAAAAGACTCAGCTACTCCACCTGAGTTCAAATTGCAGTTCTGTTATGCAATTCAAATGCCTGCGCTGCTGACTATTCAATCAGAAACTCAGGAGACAAGATGATGGAAAGAATCGTATTTATTTGAGTCTACCCCTGAAGAAGATGGAGGGACAGGTTTTCAAATTCTGTCTCTTCTCTGGCCCAGTTACAAAATGTTTTGTATGGCAGAGTTGGAGACAATGGGTCAGAATACTGAGCAGGGCAGTCATGACCCTTATCTCTACTGATTTTGATTTTGTGGGGCTAATTACAAAAGAAGGGTGTTACAAAGGCCATCTGAATTCTGTGAATTTAATGAAAAGTGTAAGTTTTACATTATTGTTATGAGGCCCCTTGGAATTTAGACTATTCGGCTGTGGTCTCTACTTGGAGTTTACAATGCTAGATAAATGGGGAAGTGGGTTAAAGGGTAAGGAAGGGAAAGTGAAGATAATCGTTCTAAGGAAAACAAGAAGCAACTTCCAGCTGCTTTTGACTGGATGGGGGTAAAGAGTGATTATTTTTGAAATGGAATATCTTTATATGATGAAATACGGTATGATGAATGTCCTTTGAATAAATCAGTCCACACCTCCAGGCACTATCTAAAAAAGACCAGAAATGTCTTCTACAGATTGAGCTAGTTACTGGGTTCTGTGAACTCCTTCTAGGGGTGTTTGAAGGTTTGTTTTTGTTTTGACAAAGAATTTGACAAGGCAAACAAAACACACAGGGAGGTATTATATTTACTAAAGGTAGGAAAAGAAATATATCATGCAGAGCAAGCGCAGGCCAATTAAAGTAGCATGAGCGGTTCACTGTGCTGGGTGAGACCAGAACACTGTGAAAGAGAACACAGTGGCCATGAGGAAATGGCTGTCATTTGTACGCTCCACACCTCAGGGTGAGGGTGGATCTGTGCCATCCTGTCAGAAACCTACTTGAGTGCTCATGAGAAGAATTTAAGAGAGCACTCTCTGATTGGCCCCAGCTGCAGGGCTTCAGAAACTTT
This sequence comes from Dolichotis patagonum, assembly GCA_004027295.1. NCBI lineage: Eukaryota > Metazoa > Chordata > Mammalia > Rodentia > Caviidae > Dolichotis > Dolichotis patagonum. The sequence goes on from PVJX010015020.1 coordinate 34,101, forward strand.
TTCTGTGCATCTTCTGGATTTCCACAATTGACTGTTGCTGCCTAGACAGCTGGTTGCATTATAATCTCCTGCCTGACACTTGGTTTTCAGAGATGAATTCAGGGATCTACTTTTGTAAGGGTCAATAAAGTATGAATTGCTAATAGTACATCATGTGGGTCTTTCCAATTTTCATTCAACTCTTTTTCAGGTCCTTGGCTTCTCCAGGTTTTAGTAGCACCTTGACTCCAGCATGGAAAGGCTTCAGTGCCTAATTAGTTGCACAAAACTGAAGAGAGTGAACTGATGCAAAGTAGTTTGTATATGAATCAAGTGCTACACATACTATTTGACCCTAACCTCCTTTTTTAAAGTTAGGGGTCCTACAATAAGGAGTTCCTACTAACAAAAAATATATAAAATGTCTCCCATACTGAAAGAGTCTTACACTTTAAGAGATCTACTTGAGAACAGAGCAATCAGCACATTATTTCATTTTAAATGGGTGTTTGACCAAAGATTAGCTAGTGTCCTTTAATGGTATGATTACAGTTGCAAAGCCCTTGTAAGTGTTTTCTATGTAGAGGCACTGACTCGGAGAGCAGGGCCTGTACTACCTCATCTGGTATCTACAGTATATCCAACATGTGAATGTCGGGGCACAATGATAATGTAAGAACACACTTATAAAACCACAAACTTATAGGTATTTCATAACACAAATTGGAGAGAAAGTAGAGGTCTCTGACCAAGTTTTTGCTGCTTCTGCTGAATTCAGTTGGCTACCTCTGATAAGCACCAAGTCACAGTAATTGTCTGTATCTTAAGTCATTCTGGGCTAGTCAAGGACGTTTTTAACTATGCTCACCCTGTAAGGGCTCCCTCCCCTTGTTCCTGGAATGTTTCTATATTATGATAAATAATTCCTTTGTTTCAATAAATCTGTTTAAGACTAGGCTGCCTGTCAATATATGACTCAATGCATGTAACCAATTATGTAATGTCTTGTTGCTCACTTTGTACCTCCCACTTCTAAATCTATATAAACTAAACCCTGCAAACTCAGGGCTGTTGCCTTTGGTAATATTCTGCAACAGTCCACTGGTGTAAAGGTTAAACACTGCCTTCATATCTTCTTGGTACAAAGCATCTTCCTTTCAGTTTGACTTGGGAATTTTTCTGCAACACTATCATGCTTGTTATATGCAGCTGCACCCATCAGTGTATAATTTTCAATTTTGCACTCCCAGAAATTCTTCTGGCAAATGTGTTCTGCTGGAATAGAGTTCCCACAGATCTGAGAAGGAAAATGCTCTTCTATAGACTCCTCAGTGTGGATAACTAGGATTTATGACTTTAAGTCTTGTTCCAGTGGGACCTGTTGATGTACATCTTTTGGAGAGAAAGTTACTTAAGGACTTAGTTTACAAACTAAGTCTAACCTGAATAATGGAATTAGGCATTTTGGCCTTTATAGGAAACTCTGCTTTTTTTAATTTTAAAAAGAGTAAAAAGGCAAAACAATAAAAACAAAACAAAATAACTTTAAATGTCCTAGTTGGCATTCCTTAGGGTGGAAGAAGGAACTTTTCTGTTTTTGCATTTCCCCTATTACTCGTATAATACACAATTAAAGGGCACTATCCTTTGGCTATGGTGAGTCACTTTAATACTGAAATCAGAGTATGTACCTCTTGTGAACTCCCTAGAGTCCATAATTTGTTTCTCTACTTCTGAAAGATCAAGGGAGTCCATTAGCATCTGATGGAGACCACTATGAAGCAGCTCTGAGCAGCATTTAAAGTAAGTAATTGACTTTGTATTTTCACTTGTGAGCCTGTCCAAGACCTAGACTGGAGACAAGCAGCGGATTCATAATCACTGAAACTCTGTGGGTCCCCGGTCCCAGCTGAGGCCTGTGATGCCATGATACCTCAAAGGACAGGATACTGTCACTATTGAGGATGCCTGACTCCTATGGCAATTAACTAAAAAAAGACTGTAATTGCAGGCATCTCACTCCTTCTATGAAGGCCAATCTGGAAACAAGATACTTTTCCTATATTAACATAAGGCATCTTTCCTGAGTTAACATAGTCTGTTACTTGGAAAAGTCCTTGAACCACTCTCTTCCACTCTAGACCCTTCCTTGTTTGTAAACCAAATAAACATGGGTTGCCCAGAGAAGTTTGTCTAAGCCTCTAGCAGAGAGAATCTGCTAGAGGATTTTATCTTCTTGGAGCCCTAAAATCATCCCTCTTGTCTCTTTTATTTAAGTCTTTGCTGTCCATTCATCTGGGAAGTTGCAGGCTGATCAGTCTGTGATAAGCCTCTTCATGCTTGATGGGAGTCACAGCTGCTTTCCACTATCTATGCATTTTCCTCACCCTCACGCCTTATCTTTAATATTGAATAATCACATATCCAGTGTCTTTCCTCCTTGCATTGATTTCTCTCTAGGGACACTCTTTTCTCATGCTTGTCTGATCCATTTATCTTTCTTTCCCTCATGTTCTGTCCTACCATTGCCACAAAAATTATAGCCTGCTTATCATTTGTGTTTGTCTTGTATGATATAATTTAAAGGAAATATTCACCAATTTGGGTGGATTTATTCTGAAAGCCACTTCCAAATTTCAATTTTCTGAAAAAATAAAATATGTTGTTATGGCTTGTGCCTAGATCTCCTCCAAAAGCCTCATGAAGTCATAGGGTTTTCTTGAAGGTAGATGAATGTAGAGCATGTGGTTTATTCACAGTGCAGTGCCAGATGTTATGGTCTGTGTCTGGAAGTCTCTCCACAGTTTCATGTAATAATGGGAGGGGCTGGGCTTATCAGAGCTGGGGTAAAGTGTATGAAAGCTACACCCACGCTAGGGCAGTTATGCAGCATACAATATAACAAACAGAAAGAGATTTCTGCTGAAATGAACTGCTGCTGTTCTTCCACATACCACCCTGCCTTGGAGCCAGTGGATTATGGACTGAAACCATTACAAACTGTGAGCTAAATATACCTTTCTTCCTTTAACTTTGGTTGTTGGGTATTTTATCTCAGCAAGGAGAGAAAAGTAACTCAGACAGACAGTACCAGAGAAATGGGGTTACCTCTGTGACTATACCTGAACTTGTGGTTCATGAACCTTTGGGAATGGCTGATAGGAAGCATTTGGAAAGGTTCCAAGATGCCAGCTGAAAACGTAGAGATGGAACACCTCAGGCTGCATTGTATAGAAGATTCTGGTCAGAGCTTAGAAGACCAGAAAGTTGAGAGAAATTCTGACAGTAATGATCAGGCTTCGGAGGTTTCTTCTGGGAAAAAGGACTATATTGGCTGCTGGACTCTAGATGATGCATGTGATATAACACAGAAAGTTTGGCAGAAAGTTTGTCTGCATTTTTCTCATGTCCAGGGACTTTGCCTGGGACTGAGATTAAAGGCTATGGACTAGTTCATCTTGTAGAAGAAATTTCACGGCAGTCTAATATTGAATCAATAGCATGGCTACTGTTGGGTGCTTTTAGCTATGTATGTTGAGAATCAGGGTCAAAGAGCCCATCAGAATGATTTAAAATGTTGTGAGTTCAGCCAGAATGGAAGCTATAGTAAAGCTGTGGACTAAAGATAGAGCAGAAGAGATCTGGGTTGCTGAGAAGGAACAGGAGAAAAGGAAAGATAGCCCAAGGGCATCACAAAAATAGCAGGACTCCACCCCTTGAAGCCTCAACATTGAAGAAGTGAAAGACTTCTGTCTGAGGAGAAGGACCCAGTGCACCACATTCTAGAATTGTAGCAAATAAAAATTTGTTCCTCAGAGTTGGATTCAGAGTACTCAGCAATCCAAGCATTTGATCCGTACAGTTAAGAGACGGGGGAGCCCGGCTACTGCTCCAGCTGGTAGTAAACTTGGGCATCATCCATGTGGTGCTAGTTTTAGGTGCATGAAGAATGGAAGAGTTGTCGGGGAAGGATGTTTTCCACTCACATTTCAGAAGGCCTGAGAGGCTAGGCAGTGCTCCCTTGAAGGGGCAGTGTGCGAACTGTGAGAAAGAAGCCAAAGACACAGTGGAGACCCGACATGTTTGCAAAAACCAGGAACATGGATCATCTAAGGAAACTTGCAAGGAAGAGGAAAAGCTGGCCCAAGAGTAAAGCCATGGGAGCTACAATTACCAGCAGTGCCATAGAGGTGGAGCCAATTAAACTCTGTGGAGCTGGCATCTTCCCTCAGATTACCTTGTATACTGCACATTGAACTATAGGCTTAAGGTTTGTCCTGCTAGGTTTTGGACTTACCTTGGTTCCATTCCTATGTGTCTCCCTCTTTTTAACTTTTGGAATGGGAATGTCTGTCTTGTGTCATTCAATGCTGGAAGAGTGTAATTTTCTTTTTCATTTATACAGAGGCTCACAGCTAAGAGTTTCCCTTAAATCTCAGTGGAGAATTGGGACTTGGACTTTTTAGCAAAGCTGAACCTGTTAGGACTTTGACAATCCTTAGAGATGGACTAAATGCCTTTTACTTAAAGGAATGTAGAGTTTTTAGGGGGTCAGAGGTGGTTTGTATGGATGCTCCCCTAAAGCCTCAGTTAGTCACAGGGGACAGGCTTTTGGGAGGCAGCTGAATCTAGAGTTTGTGACTGATTCCTGCTCCAGTGCTTGGATTAAGGATGTGAGTGAAATATTCACTGTAGGAAAGGTAGCCTGCATAAAATATAAGGGTCAGAAAGAAGTTTATCTTTCTCTCTTGTTGCTTCACCATCTTCCACTTTCATGAACTTTTGCCCCTCTGTCATATGCCACCCTGCTTTGGAATCAGCTGATTATGCACTGAAACCTTTACAAACTATAAGCTGTATAATCCTTTCTTCCTTTAACTTTGATGTCAGGAATTTTGTCTTAGAAATGAGAAAAGTAACTAAAACACTGGAACCAAGGGTTTAGGGATTAAGTGTGAGTGATTTATGGATCAATCCACTGATTGGGTTGGCACTGCCTTAATGCAGGTAGACTAGCTACAATATAAGGGACAGAAGGAGGTTTCTCGTGCTCTTTCTGGTTGATTTTGCTTCCATAAACTGTTGCTCCTCTGGTATAAACCACCTTGCCTTGGAGCCAGTCAATTATGGACTGAAACTACAAACTGTGAACTAAATAAACCTTTCTTCTTTTAACTTTGGGTATTGGGTATATTGTCTTAGCAATGAAAAAAGTAAGTAAAGGAGACATTTGCTTTATAAAGGTTGAGATGACAATCTTCATATTCCATGGGACTCTTAGAACCTACATCCTTCTTATATGCATGGTAAATTATAAAATTCTGAAGAGCCCTTGTTTATTTTCTTGTTGGATTTCCTTTACTCTGTTTAAGCTTCTTTGCTGAGTAACATCCTTTCTTAACCCTGCTAAGATACACCTCTTATAATTTGGATTCCAAATACTCTTTCTCTCTCTCAGCCCCTTTTAAGTTTTTTATTTGAGATAGGGTCTTATAAAGTTTCTAAGTTGTCTAGACCGGGCTCAAACTTGTGATTCTTCTTCCTCGGTCTCCCAGTGTTGGGATTACAGGTATGTGTCCCATGCTGGTTCCAACTAGTTTCTATTAATGGAATAGCTCCTGCAGGTTCAGGAGTCCTTAAACAGTGTGCTTGGTGGAGGTTCTGTGCTTCCTCATTTACTTTGTTTGTGACTAGGTTTCTTTCACCTGTGATCAGTAAAATATTGAAAAGAACATGGGTATCTGCCCAGAAGGAATGGTATTTAGCAAAAATATACAGACAAATATTTTTTAATGGATCAGTCCTATGGGGCATATTAGAGCTTTTAAAATTTAACAAATATGAAATTGACAATGAACCATTATGGCCATAATGATTCAGGCCTCTGACTGGATGTGATCTTACAGAATATTGCCCTGCCCTAAATGGACAAATTGAGAGCAGTACTATGCCAGGTTAGCAGCAACAGTTTCTGCCTCATTTCCACACAGTGAGAGAAACAGTGTTAGTGACAGCCTCAATGTGGAACCTTGTGATATTATGGCCTCCACATAAATAGAGGTTGACACAAAGCATTTTAAAAACTAACTCCTTTGTTTTCTCTTTCCCCTTGAATTTTACTGTCTGTGGGGAGTAAATAAGGTTTTTACCTCTTTGAATAATCATCCTAGCCCTATGCTTCTCAGAACTCATTAAAAAGGAGCCCAAAAGATTGTATGTAAGGAATTTCTATTTAATCTTGTCTTTGATGAAACAATTGCAATAAAATGCTGTGATAAAGTATCCATTAATTGACTCTATTTTGTCATAATCTAACACATACAGAGACAATGCAGGTTCACAATAGTGTGCCAACTCTGTCTGAGTCATAAAAGGCATAGTTGTAAGCTGTCCTGCTAGCTAGCATGCCTCTCCCGATGACGGGTGGTATCAAAACTGAACTTCCTATTCTAGAAATAAAAGTAGTTGTAAGAAGAAAAAGAAAAAAGAAAGGAAAAAAGGAAAAAAAAGAAATAAGTATTATCCATAAAGACAAATTTCCTTGGCTTTTAGCCTTTTGAATCTTATCCCATAGCTACTGGTAATAAAAAATGACCCAGAGAAGGTGCAGCAATTCAAATCCAAATGGGTGGAGATACACAATCCTCAGAAGGCACTTCAGTAGGCTGTATCCAGCCTGGAGCCCATCTATATTACCCCAAAATGCCAAATATCATTTCTTTCCATTCTTGTTCCATTTATTTACAGGTAGTTGAGGTCATCAGAAGAAAGAATGAAAAACGCCTGATTTAAAAAGAAAAAAAAAAGAAAAGAAAAGAAAAGAGAAGAAAAGCCTTCAACAAACAAAGCCTTCCACAGCCACTGAAATGTCCCTGAAGAAACAATGCAGGTTTAATTTACTACAAGTGACCAAGCTACCTTATCATGAGTGATTTTTGCTTCCCACATTATGAACAGAGACTGAGTGGAGGGCAAGTTTCTCCTAGATATGGCTCACTAAAAGTCTTACCAGAATCAAATGTCTGGGCTGCCCACTTCTCAAGCAGCAATTTAGGAGATGGAACTTGAAGGATGGAATCAGGTTGACAAGGCTACACCTAAAGAAGATAGAGGGGATAGCTCCTCTGACTTCCATCTCTTCTCAAGCAGAGACGTGCGAGAGGTTTATATGGAGACAGGAGACAGCAAGGCTGCAGGCTTGTTAAAGTCTTCATCAGCAAGAGTGTCTTCAGAATTTGAAACTAAACAACTGTGGCCTCTCTAGGTTTTAGAATGTTGGTAAAGGGATTTTAAAGGTTTAGTTAGGAAAAGTGATATTTATTCTTTTAAGAACAAATTCCAGAAAAAGCTAACTTGTTAAGAGTTCAAGGTGTGGGTAGACCCTCTGGTCCAGATGGTACATGCCATAAAGAACAGAACAATTCATGGGGTGGTATTTATTCTGAAGATTTTCAGCATGTAAAAACTATGAAGACACAGCAGCTACCACCTAGAACCCAAAGGATGTAGAGGATGACCTGGTGGCTCAGGCAGAGTGTTTTCACAGAATTGGATCCACCACAGAGAATTCCCACTAGGATAATGTCAAACAACAAACGAGAAGTCAGGATGAAAGCCACAAGAGTGGGTATCCAGTATGGCCCCCAGTGTTGCCATGGGAGCGGAGCCACCAAAGTAAATCCTACTTAGGGCACTGCATAGTAGAGCCCAGGAAAGGGATAGCTGGGAAATCCTCACACATGTAGAGTGCAACAGGGATGAAGCATGAGCTGAGCCCAACAAAGCTGTTAGATGTTTCAGAGTCCTTGTGGGCTCAAGATTCTCACAGATGAAACAAGACATGGAGGCAAGTAAAATTATTATGTACCTTTAAGACATATATTGTTTTCTACTGCAAACATTAATAAAAATAAGAGAAAAAAATCATTGTTGGCTTTGGATTTTGACTGGCTTGGCTCCTGTTACTCCTTTCATTATTATTTCTCCTTTTAAAGTGGAAATGTCTATCTCATCACAGAGCCACAATGGTGTTTAGGAAGTAAGATAGTTTTGATATTCTTGTTCCACAACTGTAGTTAATTTCCTTAAGTACAATTCATGCTTTTATTTTTACTTCTACCTAATTTAGATATGACTTTAGACTTGAGATATTAGAGCTAATGTTGGAATGTTAAAGGTTTGAGGCTATTGAATTGCACTGCAGTTGAGGTCTTGAAAGTTCCCCAAAGCCTCATGCATTTGTAAGATGGTTGTATTATGAGAGCACTAGACCTGACTTGTGCTGGGAAGAGCTGGGTCACTGACAGTGTGAGGGCACTGGAGATGTGCCACTGGAGGACGCATCTTCTTCACTGGCTCTGCCCGCCCTCTTCTTCCTGGCTCCCATTGTGTGAGCAGCTTTCCTCTACGCAGGTCCTGCTATCCTGCTGTTTCTGCTTTAGAACCAGTTGACCATGGACTGTAATTTTTAGACAAAATACACCTGTCCTATAAGTTCTGGGTGTCAAGTATTTTGTCCCAGCAACAAGGAAACTGACTAAGACAAGGCATATTTGAGCCTATGATTCCAGAACTCAGGAGACTGAGGCAGGAGTGTTGCCACTAGTTTGAGGCCATTCTGGGCTACACAGTGAAGCCAAACAAACCTGATCTGAACTATGTATCAGTTCAGATTGTGGGACCCTGTATCAAAAAAGTCACACTAAACAAAGAAACAAGCAAAAAAAATGAGGACATGAACTTGTGGGAGTTAAGCACAGGATGTTACATTTGCCAAATATCAGGTTTTCTATTATAGCAACAGGGAATAAACTAAGATAATGGAGATTTTTGGCTTAACTCTGATCTAAGTAGACAACTTTTCAACTTCTCAGCATCAAATACATTGTTGGCTTTGGGCTAATAATGCAAGTGGAGTATCCTTAATGAAAAATGATTCAGGAACTCCCGGACCGTACAGTGGCCTGAGCTGTTTGGATTGAAAGTCTGCGCGGACCTGCATCTTGGCGCGACTCTTTGGGACTGGTAAGCACGCCCTTCATCCGCAGGGAACTGCCTGGAGATCAGCATCTGGGCCGGGTGTGTTTGGGCCCGTAGCCCCACCCTTCACGCCCAGGAAGTCTCCCAGAAAGCAGCATCTCAGGCTGTCAGGTTGGGACCCGAAACTCCCGGACCTTAGAGTAGCCTGAGCTGTTTGGATCCAAAGTCTGCACAGACCTGCATTTCGGCCTGTCTCTTTGGGACCTGAAACTCTCGGACCCGCAGAGTGGCCCGGGCTGTTTGGATTGGGAATATTGTGGAGACTGGCATCTTGGCCAGGTCTGTTTGGGATCGGGGACTTTTCAGAAACCAACATTCTGGCCTGACTCTTTGGGACCTGTAGGCCCTCCACATGCAGGGAACCTCCTGGAGACCTGCCTGGGACAAGGCA
>PVJX010015021.1:0-43594 GCA_004027295.1 Dolichotis patagonum
GTGATTTTGATGGGTTTTCCTTTATAGGTGATCTGTTTCTTTTCTCTGATGGCTTTTAATATTCTGTTCTTATATTGAATTTCTGGGATCTTGATTATTATGTGTCTGGGTGTAGCTCTGTTTTGGTTGTAGGTGGCTGGAGTTCTGTATGCTTCATACTTCTGCATATCATTTCTTTTTTCTATGCTTGGGAAATTTTATTTAATAATTGCTGTGAATAGCCTTTGTTAATTCCTCTAGTTTGATTCCTGCTTCTTCAATCACATACTTTATTCTTAAGTTATAGATCCTCTTGTCATCTTCCAGTCTTTGTATCTTTACTGCCTGCTCCCTTGTTATTTTTAAGAGATCTTCCCTTTCATGACCCCACGTTGCAAACCTGTGTTAAATTTTTGATAGTCTGTCTTTGGTTTCTTTCAAGCAGTTTTGCCAGCTTTCTATCAAGTCTTTAGTTTCCTGATAATCCCTTTGAATCTGTTTCATAAATTCTAGGTTTTTTCTGAATTCTTCATTAAATTTTTCTCTCCATTTGTGTTCCTCCATTCTTCTGTCCGTGTCTTCTTGAGAGGTGCCCAGTCCTTCTTTTATTAATCTACTTATCTCTTGCTTAATTTGAATTAATATTTCAGTTTTGGTCCCGCTTACGAGGTCCTGAAGATATCTCTTTATGTCCGCTAACACTGTGTTTGGTGTTGCATGTTTGCTGCTCTCAATCTCTTTTGTATTTACCTTTCCTGTATCAATGTTCTCAGGGTTGGGGGGTTGGGAGTATTTTCTTATTTCTCCCTTTCGTCGTGTTTTTGGTTCCTTGCGTACAGGTGTACAGTGTAATTCCCAGACCCTTTTCTTGTTGGTTAAGGCTCCTCTAGAGGGCGCAGGCTAGGAGCTTTAGCCCTCTTCAATAGGTTATCAGAGATTAGAGTTCACCCAGGGGCAGTGTGTGCTAGCTCCTCCCTTCTGGGCCAGTCAACGTTTGCAGGCCTTCACTGCATCAGTGTGCACTGATCTCAGGGAAGTAAATGGGTCCCCGCCAGGGGCGTGGCCTAGTCCAAGCAGATTCTACCAATCCGCTCGGCGAGGGGAGTAACCAGCTGAAGCCACTTCCTTATGGAGTTAGGGCTGTCCTGCCCAAATCCAACATGTCGTCCAGTTGGTTTCCCTTTTCCCATGGGAGGGTCTTATTCACATCACTCACCGCGTCCCTGAGAACTGCTGGACTCCCGACCTCCGACTTCAGCGCATCTGCAGTGGGAATTCATGGTGCCTCTGGGTGCGTCATGTGCAGAACTGGTCCCGGCGAGTTGCATGCAGGGCTGTTCAGCTCCGCGCTCTGGCAGCTCAAGCCAGTCGCTTCTGCGCGGATCAGGTCGGGCAGAAATCAGGCATTTCGAGGAGGGTGCCGTGCTCGCTGATCTTATCTTCACTAATAGTAGCCCCAGGACCTCATATTCGAGCGGGTTTTTGCACTTTAGTTTCTTTCTGTGTTGTGAGAGTCTATCTCTCTCTGTTTGGGTCTCTCCAGGGTGTTTTATTCTGGCATTTGAGCTGTCTCTCTCAGAGAGGGTCTCTCTCCTGCTACCTACCAGTCTGCCATCTTGCCTCCTCTCTACACTTTACATTTTAAATAACAATATAGAATTAATACTCCTTGTGAAGTAATTTTAATACAAATTGAGTTAATACAAATAATTTTAAAACAGGAAATTTGCACACGGATGCAAATCCTTGCACACGGGTGCAAGTAGTTAAGATACTGCTTTCTGGATTCTGTGGCCAGGGGCACATCTGTGATTTGGAAATTATTTACAAAAGGAAGACACATAACATTTGATTCTTCTAAAAGAAAATTCCTGATATTTGATTCTTCTGAAGATGTGATTCTTTCTAATCCTTAACCCCTAAAATGAGACAGTACTCTAGAAAAAAGTATGATATCGCTAAATTTATTTTTGAATAAATGCTAGAGGATATGTATCTAGTTAAAACCAAAAAGAAATTTGGAATACATTTATTTTTCTGTCAAAAAGTACAAAAAGAAGTGCTCACTAAACTTTAATACTAACTTTCAAAATGCTGTGTGATTATGTACGACTTATAATGAATAAATGACTGGTGGATGAGTCAGTCCTAGTCTGAGTATAAGAGTAGATAGAATTCAGCGTATTCTGTGACATGGTTGAACTGGTTTTCTTGTACTCAGGATAGATTTGTAGTAGTGTACTTGTGCTAGACCCTATTAACATCTTATCTTTGTAGTGTTACCGATAGTACTTGTAAAGTACTAAGTGATTTGATAGCAAAGGATAGATGACTCTAGGTCATATTTTTATTGATTCCCTTTATCTCAGCCTCATTGCAAAAGGATTTATCATCTTTAAATACTATAGTAAAAGTAAATAGCTAAGGAAATGAGGATGATTAGAAAATGAGAACAAGGAAGATAGACTTAAGGATAACATTACCACACAAAAATGTGTAACATAATATTCACCTTTAAAAGACTAAATTGATAATGGCCCATGAAAAGAAAGTCTACAATGAGCTACATATTTTTTCTTTTTTGTTAAAAAATACAGGTTATAGTTTTCTAGATACATGCTTGAGCATCCTAAGGTTTTTCATGCATCAAGAAAAATATGAAGTCGTATTTTCGTTGCTTAAAGTAATAGAGTACTCCATAGTATTGAGTTTTAAAATAAGAATCTTTATTGTGGGCCAGTGTGACATTTCTTTATATTGTACTCCTCTGCAGACTACATTTACTCCATTTTTTGAATTTCAAAACCATCTCTCAAAGTTCACATTTTTTTTTCCTACTTCATCTGGGATTGTTATTGAAGATCAACATACTAGGAAATTGTTCTAACTTCTGCCTCGTTTTGGAGAATTACCTTTTGCTTAATTTTAAACTCTAATCTTGGCCTGTGACATTTCCTGGTTTCCTCTTGTTCCTTTAGCGTACTTGGCCTGCTGGCTTGTCTCTGCCTAGTTCCTTCCAAATAATTCATTATTTGCTACTTGAGGAATGGCATTTCTCTGAGAGCACTTGAATGTCAATGGGTCTTTCTTTTGAGAACAGCTCTTCAATACATTAATTTTTCATATTTAGCTTTCCAGGATAGCTCCCTGCTGCCCTCTTCTGGCTGAGATGTTAGGGAGTAATTGAGCAAATTTTAATTTTTTAATCTTTAGAATTCTGTCAATACCTTGGATAGACCAGTGGTACCCAACTCTGGCTGTACTTTAGAATGACTTAGGGTAGTATTTAAAAAAAAAAAAAAACTAATAGTGCATGTGCTTCACTTTTTGTGCTTCTGATGTGACTAGCCAGGAGTTGCTCATTGCGATTTTTAGGAAAATGTTATGCATTTAAAATATTCAGCCAGTGCTTAAAATCCAGCTACTGAGATAGATGGCCCTTAGACTCCTGTAGGACTTGAACTCCTTAGATAAAGCCCCCACGTGTTTAGATACAATGTATTTTTTGAAATACATTAACTTGAGGAATATAGAAGTATTTCTACTTTCTGGAAAAGAATAAAGGTTAAAAATATCTTAAGTTCTGTGAATCTTGAGAGACACTCTGTGCTATCATTTGCCTATATGCTTTTAGATCCATTCTCAAATTTCAATTTTTTTTTCTATTAGGCACTGAGCCCATAGACTTGTGCCTAGATTTGGCTATTGGGAGATACTAAGGGAGATTATAAGACAGGTGAGGGGAGAAGCCAAGGTTTTTGTTGTTTTTGTTTGTTTTGGTTTTTGCTTGTTCTGTCTCAGTTGTCATCTCTGCTAAAGGCAACATGTCTGTGACAGTAGCCTTGTTTAAGCGGTGACTTCTGCTCTAGCCATTCACCTCCATGGTACCAGCACCTGTGAGGTCCTATATTACTGGTGAAGCTTCTCTGTCTGAGGTATCTTGGTTTCTGTTTCTCTGCCTCTAGCTGATCGTTTGTGACATCTCTTTTTCCTTCAACTCATCTGTTTGCTGGCTTATCTTCACTTAATTCCATCCTTTAGTTCCTTCCTGAGGCATAGCAGGTAAGTCTCTTTTCTTTTCTTTTTTCTTTTCATCTTTGTTCCTCTCTATTATTCTTTATTCCTTTACTTAAAGTGACATCACTACAATTACAACATTTAAAAGTCTCAGTGAATGGGAGTTACTTCTTAAATTGGAGTCTCTAATTTTATATAATGTTTTTCCTATGTTTTTGCTTTCTGAAATACATAAAACGTTCATACAAATACTATTTCTAAGTTGGATTAGAAGTTGGTAATTGTATCTTTAACATGAACTTTTCAAATTTAATTCTTTATTAAATACTATTTGTAATAATCTTTTAAATAATACTTCTTGTCCATGAACTATTAAGAATGTTGTTGCTCCGGCTGGGGATTTAGCTCAGTGGTATAAGCGCCTACCTTGGAAGTGCATGGCCATGACTTCAATCCCCAGTACTGATTAAACAAAAAAAAAAACTTACGGGAAGAATGTTGTTGCTGCTTTTATTTTGAATATTTTAACCAGTGTCTTACTAAACTTCAGGATAGATCTTTTTTTTTTTTTAAAGAGTACACTCCGTTCTCTAGGCATTTGAGGTTAGAACAGGCATGTGCAAAGATACTATCTGAGCAGTGATCCTCTATTTTGCTTTTTAAAGAAAGATTGTCACAAATTGAATTGGTTTATTTGTTAAGAATGTATGCCTGAGACTTTGTATCTTAATTTAAAAAATCATTAGGAAACTTGGAATACAATACTAAACCAGCTACCACTTGAGATATTTCCTAAATTTATTGATATAATACAGTAATTTACTTAGTCTTTGAGGGAGTTTTAGGATCTTTGGTGTTTTATTTTGGGGGGGTAACATACGAACTAGTTCATTTCTTTCAAGTGGGATTTGTAGACTTTGCATGATGCCCTAAGCATTTATGTATGTCCAGTAGCAGAATTTTTGAAGTCCTACCAAAAATGTAATAGATGTTTGTGTGATAGCAGCTTAATGTTACTTATTTCTTCAATCTTTGAAGCATAAGTGGTTCTTATAACCTCTATTTCTATAGACTATTTAAATGTCTTTGCTTTTGTTGTTTACACGTAGAAATTTAATTTCAACAATTTATATGTGCTTGCATGAGACATACATAATATGTGTACACGTGTGCATGCACACACACACAGGGATTGAATTCGAGGCCTTTGTTCTGTTAGACAGATGTTAGTACCACTAAGCTACATCCCCAGTCCTTTCACAGTTTTATGATATCTTGCTAAATTTTCAAGGTTTGACTTGAACTTGGGTTCTTTCTCCTTTAGTTCTTGCAAATAGCTGGGTTTATAGGTCAGTGTCACCATGCCTACCTAATTTCATCTTTCTTAAGTGTGAATGTTCTGAACTAATTTTACTGTTATATATGACACATACAAAGCACTTAAGACAGTACTTAGAACTCAGCTAACATTCAGAGCTTACTGGGCATGGATATGATGCTCATAGTAATGGTAGTGGTGGTGACATACATCTTAGTGACTTTCAAACAATATTATTACACATTTACGTTATCTATGGTATTATAAACAACACTGTGCTGAAGAACCATTCACAGTTCATTTGGTTAGAAATATTTTTGAGAGCCTGTTGTATGATAGACATTGTTTTAATTGTTACGGTGATACAGTGGTGGAAGAGAAAAAGTTTCTGCTCTCTTGAAACAAGAGGTAGCCTGACACGCAACTAGCGGCGTACTAGAGATAAGGACCATAACATATGCTGTTAGGGACTACCAAGGTCTCCTGGCTCCTGCCAACCTAACAAAGCCTGGTAGTTTAGGTCTTTCTAGAGTCCTGGGAGCTACTCTTGCATCCTTACTGACCACGTCACTCTCACTTTTACTTTTAATTTCTTAAATTTAAACCTACAGACCTTAACTGATACATAATTTGGGCCTGGAGTGGTATTTTATGATAGATGGAGCATAGGTCTTACATGCTCTTCCTATATCTGACATTATGACCATGAACATGTATTTTCCAGTTTTGATCCCAAACTGGGTCCTTTTCCCTCTTGGAATTGTGGAATCTATAACAAGTTCAGGCATTGATGGGACAGCAGAGAAGAATTTTACTTTTGGCCAAGAGTTGGAGAAGTGGGAAATAGACTTGCAAATCAACTTTTTGACCCATGGGAATATTGATGTCTTTTCTGGGAAGGAGCAGAGATTTTTTTTTCCAGAATTTGGTTGCCACCTGTTTTCACTGCCTTAATGGTTCTTTCTGATCCTTGTCATGGCACTGACGGATGTGATGTGTAGTATGCAGATTGAGGTTGTCTGAAGTTACGCTGGTAGCCATTTTAGTTCTAGCTAGTCTTGACTGGCCCCTCCTAAAGAAGAACCTCTGTCCTAACAGGCATCTTGTCCTCAAAGGTAAATAAGATGAAGGCAGGTGAAAATTCAGCTTCATCACCTATACCGTACAAAATTTAGCAGAGTCATGGGTATGGATTTTAATACAAATGTTACTACTTTTACAATTCCAGTTTTTGAGTGGGGAAATGAGCATTTCAGAGCAGAAAGATTCGTTCTTGACAAAACAATGTGCACCACAGTTTATGTACTGTATGTATATATTAGGTTTGGTTAGACCTTTCAAATTCTATCCCATTCTTTTTTTTTTTTTTTTTAATTTTAAAAGGGAGTAAAATTAAACACAACAAAACAGAATAGAACGGGACATAAGAAAGCATAAATTTCAAAGCTAGACAACCAGAGATCTTCACTATCTGTCATATTGTCTCTTGTTTTCTTCCAAATGGTTGTCCTTATCTTTGCATATGGGGAGCTCATACTAAGTAACATAGCCAATCTTTTCACAAGATGTGTAGTTCACTGGCTCCCACTTGCTAAGCAGAGGGAGGGGGAGGGGGGACATGGGACGGGGGACAGGACGACATGAGATGTCTGATTCTCAGCCCACACGCAGGCAGGATCACAGCCGCCCCCCAGAGGGGAGGATTTCCTCGTTCTCTTGGCACCCTGAGTCAACTGCACAGTGCAGGTCCCGACACGCCAGGGTCTCTCTGCTTCGGGCCACCGAAAGTCTGCCAGCCACACTCTCAGCTGTCCTCCAGAGATGGGAGGAGCTCCTTGTTCTCCCGTTACCCTGAGTCAACCGCATGGTGCAGGTCCCGAGGCGCCAGGGTCTCTCCCCTGCAGGCCCCCTAAAGTCTGCCATACTCACCTGCTATTTCTTTCTGATGAATTGACCATTCCATTTCCAAAGTTCTGAAATGGCCAACAGACCACAGAAAGAATTCTCTTTAGGCTCCTGTTTGCAACCAGCAGCTACAGCAATCTGCTGGCCTTGCTTCAGGGCCACTTCTATCCCATTCTGTGCTCATATTTTTATCAATAGTTTGTAGGAATTTTATGTGAAGCAAGAAGCTGCTATTTAGTATTTATTAATCTCTTTAAAATTGAAGCCTTCATTCTTGAAAAATGTGGAAGTATTCTTAGAGGATATGAAAACTCTTACTTTTCAGAATACTGGTTTTGTGATTTAAAGTAGCTCTTCAGTAGTTTGCCCTTTACCTTTATGAATTTGTCATAGCTCACTTATTAAATTATAAATATCCTGAAGGCAATCACAATGGTTCCACATTTAATATTAGCTTACATAGAGGAAGTTTAAGAAATGTTGACATAATTTGAATTTAACACAATCCTACAGTTTCATAATAGGGTTGGTTTAAATGCATTTGTTTTTATATGATTGTGGATTATTTTTGTGATTTAGAAAATACTGATAGAGGGCTGGAGATTTAGCTCAGCGGCATAAGTGCCTGCCTTGCAAGTGCGCGGTTGTAAGTTCGATCCCTGGGACCGATTTAAAAAAAAAACAAAACAGACCAAAGAGAAAATACTGATAAGACTCCTTAAAAACTTCATTTTCATCTAGTTTAAATGTTTGAACTACCAGCATTTGAAAAGAACTAATATCTATTTTTCTTATGTTAACCAAAAGAACAGAAGACAAGGTTGCAATTTTCCTAACATTCTTCTGATAAGGATACAATATAACAAAAATACCAAATTAGGAGAAGTATATAAAGAAACCTTAAAACTCAGCAGTAAAGACCAATCCCATCAAAAAGGCAAAAAATCTGGAAAGATGCCTTACTAAAGAAAGTATATAGATAGCAAATAAGCATATGAAAAGATGTTCAACATATATCTTTAGAGAATTGCAAATTAAAAGTGTAGTGAGATATCATGGTGCATCTATTAGAATGGTAAAAATTTCACATACTGACAACAGAGGTTGGGAAGAATGTGGAATAATAGGCATTCTCCTTCCTTGCCTGTGTGAAACAAAGTGTGTTGAAGAGACATCTGTATTCCCATGTTTCTTGCAGTGCTCTCCACAGTAGTGAAATGAAAAAAAACCCTAAATGCCCTTAAGTGATAAATACATAAAATGTGGTATATAAATGCAGTTGAATGTTATTCAGCCATAAAGAAGAATGGAATCCTGTTACTGGGACAACATGGATAGAACTGGATATCATTATGTTAAATGAAATAAGCTAGGCACAGAAAGAGAAGTACTGGAAGAGCTTACTTACAATTAGGTTCTAGAAACATTGATTTCAAAGAAGTTGAGAGTAGAATAGTGATTATCAGAGGCTGGAGAGAATAAGGGCAAGAGAACAACAGCGAGGGCAGGTTGATAAATATTAAGGTACAGAAGAGCTAGAAATTATAGTGTCTTGTTGCATTGTAAGGTGACTAAATAACAAGGTGAGCTATACATTCAAAAAGCTAAAAGAAACTATTTGAAAGTTTCTGCTATTAAAAAAAATGAGATAAATGTATTTAACCTGATTTATACATCATATAGTATTTGCATATATTTGAAATATCACATGTTGCCGTAATATATGTAATTTTTTATTTTGATGTACCAGTTAAGTTTTAAAAAATAATTTTATACTTAGAATTGAAACAACAGTACAGTTTACATATATTCTTTACCCAACTTCAGTTAGGAAAATTAGGAAATTAACATTGTTATACTGTTGTCAACTGCAGGCCTTATTTGATTCTACCTGGCTTACCATTAATGACTCTTTTTTTCTCCTCAGGATCTAATCCAGGTTCCCACACTATATTTAGTTGGTAGTTTCTTTTTATTCTCCTGCAGAATGTAATAGTTCTTTAGACTTTGTCTTTTGTGCCCTTAACTTGAGTTTGTCAGATGTTTTTTCATGATTAAAATGAAGTTAAACATATTTGATAAGAATACCACAGAAGTGATGTGTGTCTTTATCATGAGATTCAGTGTCTTACTGGTGATACAGATCTCAGTCACTTGGTGTTTAGTTTCTGCTGGGCTTCTCCACTGTAAAACTTTGTACCTAATAAATTAGAGTACTTGGAAGATACTTTGAGGGTGTGAAAACTAAGGATTCTTTTCTTTCTTTGTGTCTTTAATGGCCAAGACATACTGATTTATCATTCAGAGCGTGTCTTTTTCTTGGGTCCCAGTTCAACTCACTTTCCTTAAGTTTATTTCATTGTTCAGAGGCTAGATATGCAAGAAATGCTATGACTACAAAAGTGAACTAGACTTAAATCCTGTAGCAGCATCAGGCAGACCTGGTTTTAAATCTTAAATTCTAATCTTAGAGTTGTATGAAGTTGTACACATTGCTTAACTTGACTAAGGCTCAAATTACCTCACAAAATTAGAAATAAGAGGTAAGTGTAAAATTCTAGAAATGACAAAACTAGTGTGTAATGATAGTCTGTTGGGGCTTAGAATGGGAAGTTGACTTAAAGGGTGCTCTGGAAACTTTTTGAGATTACAGAAATAACCTATAGGGCTGGGGATTTAGCTGCATGGCACAAATGCCTGCCTGGCAAGCGCGAAGTTGTGAGTTTGATACTCAGTACCAAAAAAAAAAAAAAAAAAAGGAAAGAAATAAACTATATCTGATTTTTTTCTCCTGAATTTACCATACTATACATTTGTAATGAGCATATTCTATTTTATGTAAATTATGCCTCAGTGAAGTTGATTTTTAAACCAAAGCGGTTCTCTTTGAACCCAGTTTTCCATTTGATGGCACAAAATATGATACACTACTTAGAATCATGAAGTCTTTACTTAGATCTTGAAAATCAGTAGTATCGAGAGTAACCTTGTGACACTTCAGCATCCATGGAGCAGTCTGTAAATGTACAGCATGCATCTGTAGTTGTGACATGAGAAATACATATTTGTTCTTTGCCCTCTGTTTTTGATGCAGAGTTCCTAAAACTCTTCTAATTTCCTGAGTGATAAGAATGCTTGGTATCTTTTGTTCTAATATTTTTCACTCTGGTTCCTTATATAGAATTCTGAAGTCCCTAATTTTCTGAGTGATAGATAGTAGCCCTGAACAGGTTCAAGGAGGTCTTCCAAAGAGGAAACCAGGATCTCAACTCTCTTCCCCATGGTGTAGGTTCACAGGCTCTTGTCACAGAAAAAGAATTTTAGGTCATGTCATTGAGAGGTGTAGGACATTTATGTAGGTAGATTTGAAGTACACACATAGAAAATAGAGTATGGGAGCTTCAGAGAGATGAATTGTGATCTGGGATTTGGGATCTATTTGTGTTCTTTGGAGATACCCTTTTAGATGGGTGAGTGATCTAATATGTTTTGCCTGAAAACATTCTTTGCTTTCAATCTGTTTTTTCATCTTAAGCCTCAAGTTGCTGCTGCCCTTTACCCTATCATCTAGGTTAACTTATAGTCGTACAGCAGTATCCTTAGGATTTGGGTGTGATGGGTCTGGAAAGAAGAAAGAAAAGCCTGGGGAACATAAGTGTAGGGAATAAAGATATGGAGTACAAATATGGATAGCCTTGGGTAACTGTATCAAGTTTTAGTTTTCTTACAGTTTTCTTACCATTTAAAAATACAAGGATTTTCTTGTCTTTTTTTTTTTTTTTTTTTTTGCCTATTTCTACTTCAGTAAGAATATTTTAAATTCTAATGTCATGACTTCATGAGCTCCTTGTAACTTTAGAATGAGGGCTCATCACTAGAAAGACTAAGCCATGATTAGAAGCTTGAAACTTTCAGCCTTATGTTCTGTAGGGAAGGAAAAGATATTGGAGATTGAGTTAATTAAAAATTGATCAAGCCAGTATGATGAAGCTTCCATAAAAACTCTTGAACTATGGCATTTGAAAGTGTCTGGGTAAGTGAATTCACTGGGTAGCTATAAACTGCGGTGTCCCCAGAGTGGGTATGGAAATTCTGTGGAACCCTGTCCCTCCATCCCAGGCATGTTTCATGTAGCTGTTCTGAGTTGTATCTGTTATAATAAACCGATAAATGTAAATGCCTTCCTGAGTTCTGTGAGCTACTCTAGCAAATGATAAAATCTGCTAAGGAGGTCATGGGAACTTCGTATTTGTAATCATGCGAGGCAGAAGTTGTGGGTAACTTTGAGACTCACCACTTGTGATTAGCATCTTAAGTGATGGCAGTCTTGTGGGAGTGAGCTCTTAACCTATTCAGTCTGCACTATGGACATTTAGTGTCAAAATAGAGTTAAATTGTAAGATATCCAGTTGGTGTTACAGAGAACTGGAGATTTGCGTGGTATGAAAAACTCACATATTAGACTCATTAGTGTTAATGTGAGTGTGAAAGAAAAAATAATGTATTTTCCTTTGGTATTTATCATGTCTTGGCCTATTTAAGATTCTAAAGTCACTGTTTTTTCATAAGTGAATCCCAAACTCAGATTTTCCTGATTTCTTCTGTCTTTAGAGTCTTTTTAAATACATATCTAACCTCAACTATCAAAGCCTCGACTTCTTGAGGCTTTGAGGACAGAATTTTATCGTTTCCTTTGCAACCTAGAACTGGCAGGTCGTTGGAAATTACTATCTGGTAATCTTTAGTAAAGATCTATTTTGTTGGCATACTCATGCATATTTATAGAAGCCTTACATTTAATTTAGTCTTTTCTAAACACTTAAGGACTTTGGTAGAGTTTTATATGCATATTTTAAAATCATGTTACTTTCCATGTGATTTAAAAGGCATATTCTTTGGAATGAAGATCAGTTTTTTTAAATTTTTGCCTGCCTTCTTCCCTCCCTCTCTTCCTTCCTATTTTTCTCTTTTTTTTCCTCCCTCTATCCCTCCTTCTCTCTCTCTCTTCCTTCCTTCTTTCCTTTTCCTATTTTGATGGCAGGCCAAGAACAGAGTGCTATTAGAATTTGTAGTCCTCAAAGTGTTACTTGTTCACATAAAATAAGCAGCTTAATTTTTATTTCTCTATTTGAAGTAAAATTGGTCGGTAGCCAAGGGAGGGAGTGCAAACAATGATATAGTTATTTGGGTATTATATATTTAAATAGAAATTCCAAATCTGTGGATGACTTAAAGCTAAGGACAGAACTTTGGATGCATGTGTAGTGTTCAGTACAATTTTATTGCCGATATCAAGATGACTTTGAACTCTTTTAGATAAATTTTATTTATTTATTGTATTATTTATGTAATTATTTATTTTTGAGACATTGTCTTGCTCTCTAATTCGGGCTGGACTTGAGCTCACTTATGCAATCCAGGCAGATCTCAAAAGTTGTGGCTATCTTCCTACCTTGGCTTTCGAAATGCTAAGATTATGGGCATTTGTGACCATGCCTGGCTCCCTAGATTCATTTTAAAAATACATGTTTTAGTTTAAATGTGAGGTAGCATGTGGCATTGTTTGCACCTTGTACCAATTATGTGTGTGTGTGTGTGTGTGTGTGTGTGTGTGTGTGTGTGTGTAGAATCGAACCCAGGGCCTCACATTTGCCAGGCAGGCGCTGTGTCACTGAGCTGCATCCCTGGTCCCTCCTTATGCCAAATACTATGTTATTGTTTTAAATGTAATTGATAACATATAGAATCTTTTTTTGTGTGTTTGTTTGTTTTTTGGTCTCTTTGAGACAGTGTCTTACTATGCAGTTTAGGCTTGCCTTGGGCTCACTTTGTAGCCCATGCTGGTCTCAAATTTGCAGTGATTCTTCTGCCTCACCCTCCTGAGTGCTGGGATTGCAGGAGTGCATGTCCAACTAACATGGAATCTTTAGATGTATTTTTTAAAAGCATTACTGATTGAAAAAGTTCATAAATTTTGTTCTTGATATATTACTGTAAGAATCTAATTCTTTAGGGTTCTGTACAATCTATTAATGAAAATCTACCATTTTTCTACAGTCTATAAATTTTGACCAAATATTTGGAAGATTTAAAATATCTCTGAGGAGATCTAGCTTTGTAAACTGAAACTTAAAATGCCATGGCATGTGTAGATTTTTTTTTTTTTTTGGTCCTAATTCCCTGGAATAAAACCAAAGTGCACGTGTTTAAGATTAGACTAAAATACTGCACGTAAGGTATCTGTAGCTGAAACATAGTTTGGAATTACATATTTAAAGCTTCTGTTTCTGTTCAGTGGTTGGTATTGTTATACATGCTAAGTCAGAAACCCTCATGGTAATAGATTTTGATTGAGAAGTTGTCAGTCACTTGTAGCAGCTGTTTAAACTCCATTCATATTTAAATAGGAAAAGTGATCTGTTTAGAATTTCAGAAGTTGTTACCATGGCAAAGCAAGTTATTATCTTATCTTTTTATCTTTGCTGTTGGAGTGATCTGTCTGGCTGCCTATTCCCAGGAGTGGGGAGTATGATCTGTTCTGTTGGAAAGCTTTCATTAGGACAATGCTGAATGCTTCCTAATGGGATATAACTTAAAACTACAGCTTTCTCAAACCTTTAGCTTTGGTTGCTTATAACTGATTCTTGTCAATTAAAAACAGGCAAGGTAAAGCAAGAACATTTTTAAAGAACATATAAAAGCCAAATTTAACAACACTTCTGACAAGTTCATTGAATAGCATAACTGTATTAGATGTTATGAAAAGAATTTTATTTGAATGGGCCAGGGTTTTGCAAAGTTTCCCAAGCTGGACTCAGACTTGTAACCCTGCTGTCTCACTCAGCCGTCCAGAGTGCAGGTGTGCACCACCATAACCTGTCTTGTATTCATGTTCTTTTATAGAAAGTAACAGGCCCAGTGCCTTTTGCTGTTCATTTGTTTCACTTGTTGTCTTGGAAACCATGGAATCATAATTGGGTTGGTAAAAGTGATTTTTAAAAATAATTCTGTTTTATATTAACTTCACTTTCATTGAAATTTCTCTATAGGAAGAATAAGAATAGTAACTCGACTCTTGCTAGACTCTTTATTATAGTAAATAGTAGCCCCAACTTGAACTTAGTCTTTCTCTTTACTTGATCTTGTCATCAGAAAGTGTGAAACTACTAGAGAGAATCTTCCCATTCTTTTTGTCTGCCTCTATAGTCAGCATTATTTTAAAAAAGTTCTTTGTTGGCAAATACTATTTGCCATTTATCCTCAATTTATATGGCTTTAACTATTAGTTTGACTATTATTTGCTATGTGCAATATTAGTAAAACTAACAGACATGTCTTGAATTTGAGTATTTAGTATCATATCTGTTTGGCAGCTTTAAGACATACTATAGAGTAATAATACCGGATCCCATAATGCAACCATTGTGATTACATTTACTGATTCAGAGTTGTGATTTCTTGGTCATCTGGGCATATGAAAAACCATTTAAAAGCATCAAAAATTTGTATTTAAAATGAGTATACTGACTTAATACTTTAACAGCTTTTCAAATAGAAAAGACTTTTTTAACCTCAGTCCCTTCACAATATAGGGTCATAGGTTTAAGGTTTATCAAGTCTTATCTTTTTGTTCTCCTATTTGGTAAGTTTTTATAGCTAATTACTTGAGAGAATTGAATATGACCGAATGTTTTTTCGATGTAAATATTCTGCTACTGATTACATTCCCCATCTCTTCTGTTTTCTATTTTTGAGGAATACTGAAATGTATGGCAGAATAAAAAATTAAAAAATAGCTAAGGGAAAGCCCAGAGCATTGATTTTATGATATTAATATACATATAAATTCCAATAAAAATCATAGAGAACTCAAAATATTTGTAACATTTTAGAGAATTAAGAATTTATCAATTATTAAATTTCATTCTGATGTCTTTTCTATTGATAATGGTGGTATAGTTGTTGCTTTTAGTTTTTACTGTATGTCAGTATCTAATTCATGTTTGTATTATCAACATTATTGTTATCATTTTCTCTCCTTTGAGTGGTGCTGAGAATCAGACCCTTAAAAAGAAGGCTGGACACTAAGAAAACCCTCAAATAAAAGTTGAAGAGGTGTCCATCTTAACAAGCGCACAGAAGCTCAATATAGACATGTAGCTCAGTATGAAAAATCAAGGCAGCATGGCTTCTCTAAATTTCTGTAATTCATCAGTAACTGAATGCAGAGATACCAAAGTCGGTGAAATGCCAAAGAATTCAAAAGATTGTGTTAAAAAACAAGTCCCAACTCCTTGCAGCTTTCAAGAAATACAACACTAGCTAAAACACAATCTGAAAGTGAAAGTAAAAATTTGGAAAATATTTCATGCAAATGGAACCTGAAAGCAAGTTGGAGTTGCTAATTCTGTTTTAAGCAGTACACCAACAGCCACTGTATTTGGAAAGGAAACAATCCACCAAGATGATACACAACACTTGTAAAAATACATGCACTGAAGATTGGTACACCCAACTTCATAAAACAAACACTACTCAGCAAAACAGGTAAGCGTAATTTCTAATACAGTAATAATGGATAACTTCAGTACTCAAGTCTCAACAATAGGGCATCCATACAAAAAATTTAACAGAGAAATATCCACATTAAACTACACCGAACATTAAATGGACATACAGCCAGTTTAGTACTGTTAGAAATGAAAAAGGATTGTTAAAACAGGCACCACTAAAATCCAGCGGATTATTGAGGATTATTTAGAAAACTTGTATTTTAATACATTTGAGAATATAGAAGAAATGGATAAATTTCTAGACACATAAAACTTACCAAAACTGAACTGAGAATATTAAAAATACCCCAAACTGATGATTAACAAATGATGAAATTGAAGCAGTAATAAAAAGTCCCAGTAAAGAAATGCCCAGGAACAAGTGGGTTCAGCAACTGCATCCGCGTCCGATACCAGACTTTTTAAGAACTAACATAATGCTCTTCAAACTACTTTATAAAATGGAGAGGGAAAGAATGCTTCCAAACTTCTTGTATAACACCAACATCATCCTTGTATCAAAACGAGACAAAGACACCACAGAAAAAGAAACTATAGGCCAATATTCTTAATGAACATAGATGCAAAAATCCTTAATAAAATACTTGGAAACTGATTTCAACAGCACGTTAAAAAGACCATACACTGTGATCAAGTTGGCTTTATTCCAGGAATGCAAGAATGGTTCAACATACACAAATCAATATATGTAATAAACCACGTAAATAGAGGCAAGGATAAAAACTACATGATCGATTCAATGCAAAAGAAGCCTTTGACAAAATTCAATATTTCACATGCTTAAAGCCCTGCAGAAACTAGGTATTGAAGGATCATTCCTTAGTATAGTAAAAGCCATACAGTACTTCTCCTGTTTGTTGCAGCACTGTTCATGCTAGCCAAGTTCTGGAATTGACCAAGGTGCCCATCAGCTGATAACTGGATAAAGAAAATATATATCCACAAAGGAATATTACTCAGTTGACCAAGAATGATATCCTGTCATTTGTGCCAAAGTGCATGCAGCTAGAGGACATGTTAAGTGGAGTAAACCAGGCACAAAAAAAGACAAATACTATATATTGTTAATCATTTGTGGAAACTAAAATTGATCTCATTAAAGAGAGCAGAATGGCGATTACCCCAGTCTGAGAAAAGTAGGGGGAATGGAGAATAGAAAAAGGTTAGATAAAGGGCACCAAAACTCAGAATTCTGGTGTTGTGTAATCCTGTAGGGTAACCATAGTCCACAGCAATCTATGATGCATTTCAAAATAACTAGAAAGAAGGGTGCAAAGGTTCTCAACACATAGAAATTATTTATTTTTTTTTAGAAATTATTAACATTTGCAGAGACAATGTTATTTACCTGAATTAGATTTTCACACTTCCTGTACAAGTATCCATAAACATAGGAGCGTATCAAGTAAAAACACAACTGTCTCTGTACTATCCAACTTTTAAAAGAGGCTAAAAATGAGAACTTAAAAAAAGGCAGTGTTCTCAGGACTACTACTGCTAATTTCCCCAAAATCACAGTTATATATGTCCTTGAGATTTTTTTTTAATTACTAAGAAGCTTAAGGTAAGTTTTAGTAAAGTCTGGAAATAGATGTTTTAGTAAATTCTGTTTGATTCAAAATTACTAGCTATGAATTGACCTAAGTTGCTTGGTTTATAAGATACCTGTCTGAATTCCTTTGGTCAACAACATTCTCCAAGCAGAAGCTTTTCTCAAGAGCAACACACACACACACACACTGAAAGAAAACAGAGATAAGATAATGAATTAGGGCTTAAATGTGTAAGAATTCAGTAAAAGCAAGGAAAATAAAAATTAAAGATATCCTCAGTTTTTCAACATATTTGCATTCCTGTCTCTTTGAAAAGCTTGCTGGTATTCCTTTCCAGTGAGTCACTTCTCCTACCGGAACCATGCAGTACAATATTCTGATTTCTGGTTTTGTTTTTGTTCTCTGGTGCTGGGGATGGCACCCAGGACCTTGAATATACTAGGCAAGGAGTCTGTACTCAGCAACATTCCCAGCCCCTAATACTCTGATTTCTAGAACCATAAGTTAGTGTTGCCAATTTCATAAAAGTGATACCATACAGTATGTCACCTCTCTTTTTTTTCGGGCTCCTTTTTGATTCAGCTTCATGTTTTTGAGATTTCATTTATGTTGACATGTATCAATACTCAGTTCTTTTCACCATGAATGTATCACAATTTATATTTCTTGGAAAGTTGAGTTGTTTTGCTCTTTTAAAAAAGCTGCGTAAGTTTTTATGAAAAAAAGATACTCAGTTTTATCCTATTCTCTTATAGGATGCAGGTAGTTTTATGTGAATTAAATGTTTAAAAAATACGTTATACCATGCCATGCTATTTTGTAGTTGTTATCCAGTTGTGAATATATTGTTTTAGTAATAACCCCATTAGTATTTAGAGGAAATTAAAAGCTATATAAAGACCTCAGTACCCCAGATATTGGTAAACTTTTTACCTGTTTTACTTTTTAACTGTTAGTATTCATAATTACCAAGGAAATGCAGTTTAGTTGTGGTTTTGTTTTGTTTTTTTGTTATGTAGGTACGTACTGAAATGATAACTTGAAGGGATAGAGACAGAAAGGTCTCTATCCCCTTTTGTTATGTAGGTATGTACTGAAATGATAACTTGAAGGGATAGAGACAAAAAGGTCCCTTCTACCCTTAATTTTATGTTTTAATCAATACTGTAAGTTGGCATTCTTGTTCATACATCTGGTTCCTTTGTGTGTTTATTGTGAATTAGTTTTTTTCTTAATGAATCTGTAAAGCCCGTCCTTATTTAATTTTGCCAATTTTGTTTTTTAGATGTTAGAATGTGTTAATTTAAACCTATTTTGCATTCTAGCCCTTAGTATTTGTGGTCAAGTCATTTCTGAAAGTGTATTTATTTCTAACAGAATAATCTCAGTTACATCTTGGTATATACATTTATAATTGATTTTCAGAGGTTAAATTTTCCTTAACAAAATTAACAGTTTACATTATTTGCCTGACAAAATATCTGACAAGAGTGTAAATAGTGCACTCAGTCTCATCAGGTTAGGGATATTTTATCTGTAAGAATGTGATTTTGGGGGCTGGTGATTTAGCTCAGCGGCATGCACCTGCCTTGCAATCGGGCGGTTGTGAGTTCGATCCCCAGTGTTGGTTAAAAAAAAAAAAAAAAAAAGAATTTATTTTCAAGGGCCAGTGCATCTAAGCTTTTTATACTGTTTTGCTGCATACTTGTTTCTCCATCTTAATTTACAGAACTGAAAAAATTACGTACACTGGAAACCAAACATTTGTAGTCATCTACAATGTAGAAATTAATACCAGTTGTTTTTAGAACAATGACATAAATTATGTTCTTTGATAAAATCACCTTAAGTTATGCCTTTTGCTTGGCAGATTGAGGTGATAATTAACTTTATTGTTTTCATTTCTTAAAAAGATTAAAAACAGCTATTCCTTGAATTTTCCAGAGAAGTACTAATTTCATAAAATTAAAATATTTTTATTTTCTAATTTCTTATAATTAAGAATTATTTCCTCTGGTGTATTTGCTAAACATTATTTTACTTTCCTTTTAAATTTATGTTATTAAAAGTGACTTCTTTAAGCATGTGATTAAAGTTTCTGTCATTTAGTGTTTGTGAGGGCTGTGTCACTAGTTCTGATAGGTTGATACCTTATTGCTATGCAGTTCTTCCCACCCTGGGCACCCCAAATCCCCATTTTGAGACAGCGTCTCGCTGTGTGGCCCATGGTGGTCTAGAACTCTTTATTAAAGGCATCTACCTCCACACTTATTTCAGCTGCTCCAGACTGACTTACTGGTAGACAAAATAATGCCCTTTGCCAGGGTGTCTATACCTTAATCCCTGGAATTTGTGACTTCTCGTGTGGTTATGGGAATTAATAGAAACAGCGGATGGGATTGAGTTTGTTAGTCAGCTATCTTTAAGGAGATGATTTTTGATTTTTCTTACGGGGCTAGTATAATTGTCTAGCATCCTTAAATTGTGGAAGAGGTCAGACTTTAGTGGCCGTTGCTGGCTTTGAAGATGGAGATGGGGCATGAATATGCTGGCAACATTCTAAAAGTGAGAGAAGCTCCCCCACTCCCCAAAAAAGTTCTTTCCACGGAGATTCTGGGAAAAAAAAACAGTGTTTCTGACATCTTAATTTTAGCCCAGGGAGATCCATTTCAGCCTTCTCATCTTCAGGATAGTGAGATAATAAAATTATGTTGTTTTTAGCCTTCAAATTTATGGTAATTTGTTATAACAGCCATACAGCTGTAATACGTCATCTAACTCCCGTGACTTTTGCTGTCTTTGTTATTTACCTTAGGCCATACTCTCTGTTCTGCTAGGGACTGTTTTTTCCCTTGACTTAAAAGGTACATTCTATAAGCTTTCCCAATAATTATTAGGGTTGCATTGGACAAGGTTCTTAGAAATAGACAAAAAAATCCACACTATTTTTAACACCTAAGGAATTTTAAAAGGTCTTATAGCATAGAAAATTATTGGAAAGATTAAGGAACCAACCAGATTGTTTCCAGAAAAGGTTCTCAAAATCTCAGTGCAGAACTGGATGGTCCAAGGAGCAACTATTTTGGCATCGACCTGAAAGCCACGGAATCAGGGGCTTCTACCCATTAGCTTCCAAATCATTCTGGAGCTCTGTTATTATGCCTCTGCCATGACCTAAATCTTACTATGCTCCACGTTGCCCTAGACTGACTAGTATTACCTTTCAGGCCTTATTTTTTATTACTTTCTCCCCCTTTCACTTTGGCTTAGGAACATTGTCTTGCTAATTCTCAACCATATCAGGCATGCTTTTGCTGCATCCATTTGACTTGCTGTTCTAATGTTTGAAACACTTTCCTTAGATAACCTGGGTGGTTTACTTCCTTGTTAAATACTACCACGATGAGATCTGTCCTGCGTGTGTTGTTTAAAATTGCAGTGCTAACTGGAGTGCATTTAATTTTCTTGGCTTTTTCTTTTTAGTATTTATCATCCTTTAATATAGTAGCAGTTTATCCATTTTACTCAATTCACTACAGCAATTTTATTTGTTGATGCATTTTCTAATGCCTAGAGTAATGCTAGGATCATGTGTATGCTCAGTAAAAACATATTGAAGGAGTGAAAGTGCTTTGGTTTTCAAGAATTAAAAAGACTAGGTGAACTTTTTTTAATCTCTTGATATTTCTTTGATTCTATAAATAAAATTTCATTGAATATGGCTTTAATAGCCTCTAATTTCTAAATTAAATGATAATTTGTATAAAATTTAAACCTATTCATATCTAAATCTTTTAAGTTAACAGCATGGGGTCACTTAGTCTTTTAAACACAGCTGTTCACAAGTATTCTATAAATTCTCCTGTTTATTTATGGTAGAATAAGATTTTATTTGACATGATTTGCCTAACATATGACAGAGAAGTTGAACAGAAGTCTTGTATTTTTGCTTTCTCAAGAAGGACCTTGATTCGATGCAGATATTCCAGAAAAGAAGAACTATACTTACTTTGGATTAAAATAATACTAACTTTCATGTTAGATGTCTAAAAAACTGTTTGCTATTCAAAGACGGATCACCCAAATAGTATATTAAAGTCTCCTCCCCTCCCTTCCCCTCCCCTCTCCTTTGAGATAGTTCTATTTCCTTACTTCCTATTTTCTCTCATTTTGCTCTTGCTCTTTACTTATAATTTGCATTTCTTGTATAAGAGAAATCGTGATATTTATGCTTGTGTGTGTCTTCAGGTGCATCCATTTTCCTACAAATAACTCATGTTTATCTGTATGGCAGAGTAGTACTCCATTGTGTGTAAATACCACATTTTCTTTATTCATTCTTTTGTTATCCAAGCATCTTGCAAGGCTATTTAATAAAAATGTTTCTGCACAGCAAAAGAAATCAGCAGAGTGAAAAGACAACCTATAAAATGGGAAAAGGTTTTTTGCCATTGATTCCTCAGGCAGAGGGCTAGTATCTAGAACAGTAGTAGCAAGCCTATGGCATTCTGTGCAGCAGGCGAGCAGAGCCCTCTCAGGATGCATATCGTAAAGATCACACTAATTGTGAAAGAACACACCAGATGCAAATGTTTATTTTTCAATAAAAAGCTATTTGTATCATTGAAAGCTCTGTCATTGTATTTTGCTTTTACGACATAAGATTTTAATACATGGTTTTTTTTTCTTCCTAAACTAAGACGTCAGTATTGAGGTTTAATGCAGTGTTGGCACTTGGCGATAAATAAATGGGTTTTGAGTTGCAGTTTGGGCAACTTGGTCTTTTAAAGAATTACCTTCACTGATTTAGAATATATAAAGAACTCGAAAAAAATTAGACACTCCCAAATTAAAGACCTAGTCAAAAAATGAGGAAGTGAAATGAATAGACACTTCACAGAAGTACAAATGGCCAATAAATACATGAAGGACTGCTCAACATGGCCAGCTGTTAGAGAAATGTAAATTTAAGAAGCGCTGAGATTCTTACCCTACAAAGAGTGGTCACCATCAAGAAATCAGGTAACAAATGCTGAAGTCTGAGGGGGTCGAGTAGGTGAAGGGGGTCCTGGGGTGGGGTGGGGAGGTAAACTACTACTGCAGCCACTTTGGAAATCAGAATGTAGATTGCTTAATAATCTAAAAGTAGAAATTCTCTTGGACTGAGCTAGGTGTCTTCCTCAAGCAGTGTTAGAGATTCACACATACACGTGCTGCTTCATAGCAGCAGTTTGTACCAGCTCAGAAGAAGCGTACCTTTAAGGTCACGTCAAGAAGACAAAAAGTAAGATTTTAAAAATAATCCTTTTTAAATTTTATGATTGAGATTAGACACAAAAGTGATGGAGATGGTACAGGGTTAGTCGGAGGTGTCAGTGTGATGGTTATTCAGGACTTCTTTCTCCATTACCTTACTCCTGTGGGAGGGGAAAGGAAATTGCAGGACAGTTAAAAGATAGCATTTCAGAATGCGAGAAAACAAACGCTAACATCTGCTCTTCTCTGTATGATAGTTTTACTAACGGGAGTTTTTTGTTTCCTCACCTAAGAAGCTCTTTCTACTGTTTTCTTTAAAACAAAAAACAAAAAACAAAAAACTGGGTATGGTGGCACACACCTATAATCCTAGAACTCAGGAGGCTGAGGCAGGAGGATTGCCAGGCATTCAGGTCCAGCCTGAACTACACAGGGAGACTTGGGGGGGGCAAACAAATCTTACTCATTTTGCTGTACTTTTGATTTTGTTCCATCTCTTTTTTTATCTTCTTTGTCCCCCGCCCCATCTTAGTCTTCCCAGATGTGAATTGCCTTTGTATTTTGTGCTTTCATACAGGAAGTAATTTGAAAATTCTCTTGGGGTGGCAGATTGGAAATGAGAAGGGTGTGATTTGTCTTAAAGATACTTGCAATTTAATCTTTTTTATATCATTAATTTTATCTGATTTACATTAACAAATATTAGGATACAGTATAACTTTAGTCTTCCTTTTTTTTTCAAAAAGATTCTGCATCTCGTATATTGGGCCTGATAGAGGATGCACATTGGAACTTGCTTCAGTGATAATGGAAATTAAAGCCTAGTGTGGTGGTGCACCCCTGTAATTACAGCACATTGAGAGGCTGAGGTAGGAATATTGCGAGTTTGAGCTGAGCTTGGGCAGTTTAGTGACGCAGTGAAACCCTGTCTGAAAATGAAAAAGAGACTAGGGATCTGAATCAGTGCAAAGGTGGGTTTATTCCCTAGTGCTACTTGCAAACACACATTCACACACGTACACAGTTGAAACAACGGCACAGGTTTACAGGCAAACGCTTTAATTGAGAGAATTGGAAGGTGCTTCAGCTCGAGGAGAGGGAAAGCCGAAGGGGCAGCACAGGTCTGACTGAGGTGATCAGACTGGCTCTTTAACAACAACAACAACAACAACAACAACAAAAAACAACAGTGGTGACCAGCTTTTAAAGGTGTCCTGGTGGAGTGGGGCCTGATAACTTTTATTGGGCCATGAGTATGTGTTTTAGGTGATGGTTCTCCCTTTGTAGGAGATGGATCAGCACCTGTTCTTGCCCTTGGAGATTGCCCTCCCGCCTTGATCTTGCTGTAACACTGCTCCTGACCCTTAGGGTAGAGAGGGGATGAGACTACACATTCTGTTCCTTGCTGGTGAAGGAGAATGGGGAACAGACATGGTCTTCCCCTTTCCTTGGTAACAGATCAGTGATTGAGGAGAATCTCTGTCTCTTGTCCCTGTGAGAGTCAGCATCCTATTTTAGGCCTGTTTTTCCCATTAAAGCTCAGTGTGTATGCAAGTCAAGTAAAATCTATGTTGAGTCATTTTTAATTGATTTCTAAAGTTTATCACATTTAAGTTTTATATTTAAAATTAGACATTAAATATTTCTCTTACTTTGGATAAAAGTTTAAATTTTCAGGATTCTGTTTTCTTATCTGCAAATGGAGATAATTTTAAGGATCCAGGCCAGAGGCCTGAATCTTTGGGGGTGGGGGGTAGGTGGGTACTGGGAATCGAACTCAGGATCATGTGCTTGCAAGGCAGGTGCTTATGCTGCTGAGCTAAATCTCTGGTCCCCCTGAATCTTATTTGACTGACTAGATTTGGTTGTCTGCTGGTATTGGGAATAAGAGAAAAATAATATAAAAAAGGAAAATTAATTTGTTGAGACAAGAAAGTTACTATTCTTCCCCAGAATCCTTGGAAGTGTTTCAGTTCATGGAAGAGAGAGCAAAAGCTGAGACAAATACACGTGTAGATTCAGCCAAAATAGGCAGACTCAGCAGTTCTGCCTTTCTGGGTTCTGTTGGAGCCTCCAGTTAACAGGGTTCTGTGCCAGCTGACAGGGTTTTGGGGGCAGTTCTCAACTTCCGTTCTCAACATGAGATGATTGCCTGTAGAAAGCCATGGTACACTGATACCTTACACAAAGGTGAGCAGGGCAGTGACTGGGACTGAGGAAAAAAACAGTTTGTGGCTTTGTAAAGTTTAATTTTGAAGGAACTCTGTCACAGTAAGACCTGTCTCGTTGAGTTGGTATGAAAAATACCTTGCGTACTTTTGGCTCTTTGATATATTAATGTATCAATAGAAGAGGATAAAGTATATTAAAATTCTCTTAAGATTTTAGCAACCAAATGATGAAGTATATACTTTGAACCTTAAAAAAGATTAGGATTTAATTATTTGGAAGACTTTTCTAATGTAAACAACTGATATTCTCAAAGTTTGGGTTACTTGGAGTTTTGTAATGCTTTACTGTTCTGTTCCTTATATGTACTGTGGAGAGAAGGAAAAAAAAATACACTTTGTTTTTACCCAGCTTAACTTTATTGCCTTAGGTCCCTTAAAGGACAGATTAACACAAGAAAATTTAATACAACTTTAGTGTGAATTTAAAATAAATTTTACTTGATGTAGGAGCTTTCATAAAGATATTCAGAGGCTGTGGTAGCACATACCTGTAATCCCAGCACTCTGGGAGGCTGAAGCAAAAGGATCTCAAGTTTGAGCGTAGCCTGAACAACTTAGTGACTTAGCAGGACCTAGTCTCAAAGGAG
This sequence comes from Dolichotis patagonum, assembly GCA_004027295.1. Classification (NCBI taxonomy): domain Eukaryota; kingdom Metazoa; phylum Chordata; class Mammalia; order Rodentia; family Caviidae; genus Dolichotis; species Dolichotis patagonum. The sequence continues at coordinate 25,420 of PVJX010015021.1, forward strand.
AGCTGGGGAACGTAGCTCAGTGCAGAGACCCTAGGTTCAGTCTCCAGGATGGGGTGGGAAGTTGGGTGTTTTTATGTTAGATTTGTGTTAAGGAACTGCACAAGGCTGAGACTAGCTGAGAACACCAGACTTATGTAAAGGCAGCGTGGTGTGGGATTTGTTGTGCTTGGGTGCAGGCAGACAGGGTAGAAAGACCATCTGTAGGGAAGAAAGAGAAGCAGGCTTTTTTATAGGGCTTGAAAGAAGGCAAGGGGGATGTTAGGTGGAAAGATCTTAGTTAACAACAGCGGTCAAAATTTTCTGGATGTTTCTTGCCTCAGTGGGCAAAGTCCTTGTAGTATCTGGTGTAAATGTTTGGGTGTCTTCAGATACCCAGGTGTTTGGAAGATTCTGTGCTCCGTGTTCTCTCCCTTATGACTTACTGTGTTTGCTAAGGGCACCAGTGCTGAGCTGAGACCAGTACCTCTGCTGGCAGACAGGTTGGGTATTAGGAGCCTTACAGTTTGATCAAGTGGAAGGTTGTGGAAGTGTCATAGTATTGCTGGTTAAAGGGTTGAATCTGCCGTGGGGATCTGGATTCATTCACCTGCTTTCTATCAAGAGTACCAGAAGGCTGATGTGGTGGCATTGCCTATAATCCCAGCATTCTGGGAGGCTGAGGCAAGAGGAACCCAACAAATTGAAGCCCAGCCTGGGTGATTTAGGGACTTAGTGAGACTGTGTCTCAAAATTTTTAAAAAGGCAGAAATGTAACTTGGTGTGAAGGCACTGTTTTCCATTCCCAGCACCATGAAAACACCATCAGCAAACCCCCCAAACTCTATAGAAATGGAAAAATGAGTTTATAGACAATTTCGCCAAATTGGGAGAGCAGCTAGACACCCCCCATGCCCAACAAAGGTACTTCAGTTTGAGAAAGAGTAGAAAAAAACCAGGAAACATGCATGTGTAAGGTTAGCCAGGCTTCAGCCCACCAGAGGGACCCAGGAAATGTTCAGTGCTAGGGCTGGAGTGTACTGGTTTGGGTGTCAGGAGGAGAAAGCTGCAGATCAGCTTATGGTTTTCTTTAAATCCTGATGTTTAAAGATTCATTTTAACATTTCGGTTACAATGGAATAAAGAAAAAGTAAAGCTGAGGATTGAAGTAATCTGGAGGCATTTAGCAAGGCCTGTTGGCTTGGAGTTCCCTGGTCGTCCTTGTGCCTGTTGTTGATGGAGATACAGATGCTCCTTTCCATCAGGTTGGAGAGAGTGCCTCTCACACAAGAGTCTTAGGACTGTGTCCTACAGAAGCCAGAAACTGCTGTGTCTGCTGCTTAGGAAATTCTGCAGCTTAAATATACATCAGGCACTGTGTTTTTTAACTAGCTTTCATTTCAGAAGCTTTTCAGTGCTCTTTGATAATAGATCCTATTTGTAATTTATGCAGCAACCTGAGAAATCCAAACATCAACAAGAAAATTGGGAGAATGAGTACCGTTTTTCTGTAACATATACTTATCTAGCTCTTACATCAAAATTATTTCCCTTTGTACAATATGATAGTGGGTTTTTTGGGGGGATGCTCCCATTTACATTACTGCTAAAATGTGCTACTACCGTATTTTTGCTGTCTTTATTCTAAATAATTTAAAAGTTAGATACCTTCTTAGATACTTACTAATGCAGTCTTATCACTAAGATAATCCTTATTATATGACCCACCTAGAGTCTACATAAATCATGTACTTGTATCTTAACAGGACTTTAAAAAAATGGATACTTAACAATTTATAAATGTGTTGTCCTAAGAAATATGTTAAGCACCCTATTCCTATTTGTGTGAATTATATTTCCTGTAAAACATCATTTCATATTTACATAAATTCAGATTTGCTACATTATATCAAGAGAAAATCATCTCACAATCATGTAATCAATTTAATATAATTGCATTTTTCTCCTGAGGTAATTTGGTAAACTGATGTTTGTATAGATAGATAGTTTCTCAGATGATGCGGTTCTATACATTTTGTTTTACAATGTTCTTCAGTGGATATAAGTGTGATATATATAGAAATTCACTGAAATTTCTCTTAACTTTGTTGTGGGTAACAAAATTCCCTTGCAGGCACCTGGCTTATGAAGTCCGTAATGGAAACAACTCCTAGTTGACTCTTGACTTAATTCCAGAATACACAAGTACATGTGTAAAGTGAGATTGAAATTTGCAACATGAGGATGCCACCCGCCCCTCCGTGGACTGTTTCTTAACAAAAAAATTAATACTGGAGATATCTGAGAGAAAATGTATAAGTGTAATTTAATTTTTAACTTTGAATTGTGAGGGGAGGGTTAAACTTAAGGCTGGGAGAAATAAAGATCTTTTAGGTTCTTTTTGGCTCTTCTCTTACAGAATGGAAGCCATATTGTTCCCTAAAGAATAAACTAACACAAAGTTTGCTTTTTGCTGAACAGTCTGATTTTTGTAGTGTTTTGACCATTTATTTTAAGAAAAACAAAATATGTACTTTTGTGAAACAGTGAAGTTTTCTGGAATTCAGTTAACTAAGGTACTTATGAGTGTATTTCAGACTTCTAATCATCCTTTTGACAAAACTTCTGTAGCATTAACTCTACTGCTTCAGAATAAAGAATAAAACTGGTTAATGATTGCTTCAAAAGTACTATACAGGGGCTGGGAATTTAACTCAGTGGCACAGTGCCTGCCTGGCAAGCCTGAGGTCTTGACTTTGATTCCCAGTACCAAAAAAGAAAGAAACAAAAAATGCAAAGATAAAAAGCTGCAACTTGATAAAGTCTTAAGTTAGGGTTAGGGTTATACGGTAGCACATGAGTATAATTCCAGTCACTTGGGAGGTGAGTCAGGAAGATCTTCAGTTTGAGGCCACCCTGGCCTATACAGTGACATGCCCTATCGAAAGAAAGAATAAAAACGTGGAAAGTTTTTCTCATTTTCCCAACTGTCATTTTGTCTTTGCTCTTTGGCATGAAAGAGTTCATCATCAGATCTATATAGTTACTTAACTGTTGGATTTCTTGTTTCTCAGTTGGCTTTTCCTGGGTATACAGAACTAGGCCCTACGTGGTGGCACTTACAGTACCCACAGGAAGCAGCAAGAGACAGCTGTGGAGAAGAGGGCGCTATAGCTTTTGGCAAAGGAAGTCACTTGTATAAACCACTGATCACTTTTGCAGTCATCTGCTAACCATGTAATCTTTTGCTTTACTGTTCCCTGTTGGAGACAAAGGCTTTCTCCATGCTACAAACAGCAAGAATTATATATGCATTGTCTTGAAAGTATTCTAGTATACTGTTCTGGGACACCAGGTAGAGAGAGCTCTGGATGAAGAGGTATCGGGCTGGGGAGTTAGCTCAGTGGCATAAGCACCTGCCTGGCAAGCATGAGGTCTTGAGTTTGATATTCAGTACCAAAAAAAAAAAAAAAGACTTGAGGTATCTGATATAGAGAACCAAAGCTTACATTGTTACAAAGCCAGTGGGCTGTCATGTGGTAGAACAGGCCACACTTTTGTTAGGTTTTGTGAGCCCCCTGAAATTGAGCCAACAGTACAGAGTAGTTTTATTAATACTGCATATTTGACAGATCATGGTGTGATACCTTTGATAGACCTTGGCCTAGGGTTCAGTCTTTTTCCTGAGCTGCTGACCAGAAACTCATGATCCAATGATACCTTCCAGTTTTCAGTTATTTGGGGGTGGGTGGGAATGAGGTGGGTACAAAGGTGAGAGCCGACTGAACTGTGTGGTACCAGCTTTGGAACTGGCCTTCGTTCATCTGCTATGAATTGTCACCAGAACTGGTTCTTAGCAGTGGACAGATAGCTGGTCAACCTTACCAGGATTCTTGTAGCTCCTCCGTCCATAACTGCCAGGAAGAGAAACAGATTGATGGAGAAAGGTATCAGCATTAAACAGAAAGGTCACTTCTCTTCCTTTTACCCTCTGGAGTTGATCTGGTGGACTATGTAATACAGGAGCAAAAGGGGAGCACCATTCGAGGACTGCGGGGTGAGAAAACCAGGGCTCACCAGGAGGTGATCCCTGCCTGGAAACCAGTGCCATGCACAGGCTGCTGCCAGAGTAGGGCGAGCCAGACCCAAGCCTCTTTCTGTGAGTCAGTGCCATTTGCAGACTGGGGAGGGAGAGAACAAGGCCTCATCAGGAAGCGGTCCCCACCTGGAAACCATATCATTTTCATTGTTTTGTTGGGTTGGGTTTTACTGTTTTGTTTTGTTTGATTATGTTATAGCTGATGGCATGAGCAGCTATTTGAAAGATAGCAACACATATTATGGTAGCCATTTTGGATTTACTGTTGACTTGTTTTGAAGTCCTTTATTGCATTCATTGTTTTGTTTTTATTGTTTCTGTTCTGTTCGATTATTACTGTGTCTGAAGCTATCTGCAGCTATTTTGAAGATAACAAAAGGCATTATGCTAACTATTGTTGATTTTGTAAGGTTTTGAAGTCCTGTATCACTTATACTAGTTTATTTTGATTGATTTTTTTCTGTTTTATTTTCCTTATTTTTATTTTCTTTAAAATAAAAATAAGTAAATAAATAAATAAAATAAATGAGCAAAAGGGAACAAGAGGCCCTAGCTTTAAGAACCAAAGATTTTATTCAGCAACAAATCAAAGACTTCATATTCTAGATACTGACCTCAAAATGGCATTAGATGATTTCTGAAGACCCTGTCCTGAAGCTACCCACTTCTGAAGGTTCCAGATGGATAGTATCTAAGTGGAACCTTAGATCCAGTATTGGCAGTTATTGACAAATGTTCTTAAAGGGTGGCTTTGAGAGCTGTTACCCAACTAAATTTCATATGCTAACCCAGTGATGGCAAACCTGTGGCACATGTGCCACAGCTGGCGTTCGTTATCATTGAAAGCTTTAGTGGTTTTGCCATGACTGCTCTAAGCATTGTAAGAGCTGAGAGCAAAGGAGTACTAGGCCAGGATTAAATCATTCTCCTGATGTGAGCTGAGTGAGGCTATCGGTGACCATGTGTCTCAAGGGATAGACACTGGAAAGAGCAGTTCTCATCCTGTCTTGTTTATCATTTATCTGCAGAACATAGAGTATAGTATGTCACACCTACTTGGTAAATCACATGAATGAATGACACTGGAGGTTGTTAACCAACTTGTCCCTTTATGGTCAGGAGCCCTACAAGGAAAGCCCTGCAGGAAACCCAAGACCCTAATAGGGGAATAGTTTATTCCTAAGTGAAAACATGAGCTAATGCCAAACATTTCTCTGTGCGATCAGCTCTGTAGGCAGCCACCTAGCTTTGTGGGTAATGAAATGGCCCTGGATGCAGGAAATTAGGAGAAGGAGGAGATGACTCCTGAGCAAAGAAGAGCAGAAAACCTATGTAGCTCTATCTTGAGGAGCATATGGCTTCCCATGGAACTGTACCTTGCAGTTTAAATTAGCTCACAACGGATTCACATGTCAGTCTGAGCTGAATACTCTTTCAAAGTCAGTAGTATGCATATTTTGAATCTTTCCTATCTAGCTCCAGCCATGGGCTCTGATGTTGGAAAGTCCACCCTTATGTCTGTCCGGAAGGAGGGTGGGGGGAGTTTGGTGCTGTGTGACTCTCTGCATAGAGCAGCTACCAAGAGGATAATTACTCCCATGATCTCTCTTCTGCTGTCTAGCACCGCTCCTCTACTTGTAAAGTATCAGCCAGATCCTTAGGATCTAACTTCATCTCTGGGACATGGAGGTTGCAGTAAGAGGTGGAGTCCGACAAATAGCAGACCCAGTTATTAGTGTTGTTGCTCACGGATGGCTGCCCTGGGCTTTTGGTTCAGGTACCCTTCAAGAGGAATTTTTTAGTGTCAGAAAAAGATTACAAGGAGCCCAGATCTGTTCTTCAAATTAAGATATATAATCTGGATCTATAACTTTTTACGAGCTGTAATAAGGTTTTTGGACACAGTGTAGGAAACAGATCTGCAGCGTATGAGTTATATCAAAAGGTTTTAAGTGAGTCTATGGATAGAATATGCCTCATGGGCAGCAATTTCAAAGGGGCTTAGAACAGAATGTAGTGGTGGAGTGAGGGGCAACCTAACCCTCAGGGTTGTCCCTCCACAGAGTTAGGAAAATGGAAGTGATGAAATGACTAAGCTAATGAGACATCCAACTCCAGCCCTAGCACCATTCTCTTGAATGGTGTATAGGATGACCAGTGTTAACTTTTCATTATATAGCACTGCCTGGGAAACATAAAGATGACATGAAGAGTAAGAGTAAATAGGCAGGATTAGATAGAGTTGAGGTGTTAGAAATTGTAGGTTTACCTAAAGAGAGAAAATGAAATAAAAAGCTTTAGGGAATATAGTAGTTTATGGAAAACCTCTGGATGGCAGTCTTGTTTATTATTTTCCTTTAATATCTATTAGAACAATTTCACTATGTCAGTAACTGTGCTAGAAAATTCTGGGTGTAATACTAAACACTACATAAACTTCCTGCATTGTCATGTTTACACTCTATTCATGTATAGTAAAATAAATAAACAAAGTAGTGCCATAGAGTAATAGTACTTGGAAGGAAACAGTGAGAGTATAAAAGCATGATTTGGGGAGCTATTTTAGATTCATTGTACAGGTAAAGTCTCTGAAAAAGTGATGATTAAGATGATGATAAGATACCAGTGGTGTCAGGCTTCCTAAAGTAATAAGGTAAATTACTCGATTCAGCTTTTTCAGAGAACTTAGTGAAATATATTGGGTAAAGTACATTTTTGAGTGCATTAAAAACACTTAAGTATTGAAAGGATAGCCACTTTATGCATGACAACCACATAGGGACCAAAGACAGCTGGCTAAAAATGCTAAACAAAAAAGGAAAAAAAATGGAAAGAGATTTTAAAAAATAACAAGTATCATGGATTGCCTTTCATATATATTTGCCTCTAGTTATATATAACCCAAGTTGACTGGAGATGAGCCCATCCATAGTGTCCTATCTAAAGCAAATATTTGCCTTTAATGAACTCCTACAAATTCATTTTCAGATAAATACAGTTAAGAGTGTATATGAAGAAGCAGACAGCCATACCAGAATCAGCAAGAACAGATGCAGAATCAGAATTCTCTAGACTTCAGATATTGAAATTATTAGACACAGTTTTAAAACAACTGTGTTTACAAATTATGAGGCACATGAAAATGTCTGCAAGGAAATCATAAGATATAGCAGATTGAGGAACCAGACAAAATGTTTAGAAATGAAAACCACATTAACTAAAATCAAATCAGCCTACTGGTTCTGCCTGTGTTGAATAGATGGTATCAATTGATTTCTGGTAGTAAAACAGATTATAAAAGTTGGGATGGATATATATGTATATTCAGCTGTATGAAGAACTTAGAGAGTCACTAGTGTAAGCTGAATCTGATGGGCTATGATTCTTGAGAAAAGAGAAGCTCATAAAGTGATCTGCATGTAAATTTTGGCTTTTTCCTTCAGGGAATTTTCCAGTGCTCAGTGCTGGATGAAGCTCAAGCAGAAAGATGTAGCTTCGTGTGGGTGAGGATTCTGGAGAGGCTATGAACTGAGGCTAAATCCTAGAGGAGGGAGAAGTACAAGAAATTGAATATTCTGTACCTAATACCTGCAGGTAAATTCTCCTTCAAGTGTGGTAGAATACCAGACCCACAGCAGCCTGGGAGATACAGATTACAGTTCAGGTCCATCAAAGATTAGCAGGTGGCATACTGAAGCCATTATCTACAAGGTATACACCTTCAGGATATATTCACCTATGTATAACTATTTTGTTCATAAGATCTAAAGATGAAAGAGAATCTGTTTAAAGAAATACAGTAATAGGAATATGCTGGGACTATAATCTTTTTTAACTGTGTGGAAGAGTTAGGCAGTATCCCAAAGGCAAATGTTGTTTGAGGTTTTAGAGATTAAATTATGAAAGTAAGTATACACTATAGGTCTTTTATCAGAATGAAAGAATATGTAATTCTTGCTAATTTTTCCTTTCTTTACTGGGAATTGAACCTGGGGCTTTGTGTGCCAGGCAATTGCTAGGCAAGTACTCTGACTCTGAGCTACATTCCTTAGGCTAACTGTCCATTTGTTTTACTAGATTGGTATTGGAGATAAAAACACAGAACTCAAGGTATCTTTTTGTTGGTCTGTGCATAATTCTGCAAGACATCTTTGTGTTTTATCATGCTAAAGATTTTCTATACGACTTTTAAATGGTATAGGAAATTTGATGTGAGTACTAAAATGTCCTCAGGATTGACTGGCATGGTTAATGCATGACCAAGTGCATTCAGAATCCACAGGAACAGGCAGCACTCAGGAGCATGTTCTTTATAGGTCAGTGAATTTTCTTCAGAGCTATTTCTAAGAGTTATTTTTAAAGTACCTTTTCAAATATGCTTATCTAAGTCAGTAAGTCCTTTGCTCTGATAAGTTTCCAGGCAATAAATAAAGCGAAACACTAAACAAATTGTTACCTCAAGTGACACAATCTCTCTGTTGTTCATGGTAGTTTTACTACAAAAGCACAAGTCATTCCTTTTAGGGAGAATTACTGATTTTAAATTTGTATTTAATAAGATGATTTTATAAGGTTTTAAGATCTTCAATTTCCTTCAGCTTTTTTTCTTTACACACATACAGATTTAATAGGTTTTTTAAATGTTAAAACCTTTTCAATCAGAAATTATCTTTATTTTTGCCATGTTTAGCAACTTCTATTGAATTTTTCATCGAAGTTCACAAAATGTAATACTTTGCCTCTTCTTTAAAATCTAATTTTAAGGCCAGATCTTAGAAATTCATCAAAAACCTCACTAGTTAGACTGTGGACTAGTATTCTATGCTCATTACTTGTGAGATTATTAGATACAAGAATCTTGTGCCCTACCCAAGGCTGGTGCATAATTTATATTTTAATAAGCTCAAATGATTCATGTACACATTAAAATTTGAGATCATTGATCTAAATCTCTAAAAGTGTATTTCCTAGTGCTTATATTTAAGCTAACCCTTAAAGAGCTATGTGCCATAGAAAATATGTAGCACATGATTAAAGAAAAGTTATTTTTAAAGCTTTAATGGAATGTCTATACTTTCTAGGAAAATAATATTTATTTCCTTTTCATTGGTTTTACAAATACCAGTTGTTACGCCCTTTTTGGTTTATCTAATCTAGTTTTACGTCCTTAGCTGTCAACTCTTTGCTGTAGTTTTATTTTGTTTATTTATTTATTTGTTTGTTTAAAATCAAAAGTTCTGGAGAAGCAGCAGCCAGTCCTGCCCCTGCACACACACCACAACCATTGGGCACATTTCATGCCTGTAACAGTGTGGGCTGGGAAGAGCAGGAGCCAGCCACACCTCAGAGAAATTGTGGCAAATGCAAGAAGTGCCTGGGACCCCACAACCTGCTTGTCCCGAAGAAAACAGGAAAATGTTACAACAAAGAAGCAAAAGGCAATCTGTGGTCTCCATCCCATGAGAGCAAGTCCAGGAGAGGTAAACATGGAAGAGATTGGAAGTCGCACTGAAGTTTCTGAAGTGATGGCAACTGAAGTAAAGAAACAACTTCATGAGGCTATAAAAGAAATTAGATCAAAAATACTATCTTAGGTAAAAGAAGAGATGGAAAAGATAATAAAAGAATTGCTTAGCATGTTTAAAGAAGACATAGATTAAAAAAAAGAATAGAGGCACATAGGAAAATGAGGGAAACCTTGAATGAACAATGTAAGATTTAGAATGTGGGCTGGGGATTTAGCTCAGTGGTATAAGTGCTTGCCTGGCAAGTGCAAGGTCATAAGTCCAATCCCCAGTACAACAACAACAACAACAGGTTTAGAATGCATGAAACAGATTCAAAGAGATATCCAGGAAATTAAAGACCATTGAAAATTGGCAAAACTGCTTGAAAGAAACTAAAGATAAACTTTAAAACCTTGAAGATAGGTTTGCTGCTAGTGATTGTGAAAGGAAAGATCTCTTAAAAATAACAAGGAACCAGGAAATAACAATTCAACAGCTGCAAGATGACACAAAGAAAAATAATTTAAGAATGATAGGTGTCAGCGAAAAAGCACGGGTCTACACAAATGACTTAAAAGGATTATTTACAGAAGTAATAGCAGAAAATTTCCCAAGCATGGGAAACGTATCAGACATACAGATAAGTGAGGCATATAGAACTTGAGATAGTCATAAGCAAAATAAATCTACACCCAGACATCTAATAGTCAAGGTCCCAGAAATTCAGCACAAGAACAGAGTATTAAAGCTGCTAGAGAAAAGAAACATCACCTGTAAAGGAAAACCCATCGGAATAATGACAGACTTCTCGACACAAACCATCATGTCAAGGAGGTTGGAGTGAAGTATTTCAAGTCCTGAAAAAGACACCTTCTAGCCCAGATTGATGTATCCTGCAACACTATCTTTTAAAATTAATGGAGAAACAAGATATTTCCATGACAAAGAACAACTGAAGGAATTCATGACCACCAAACCAACCCTACAAAGAATATTGAAGGACATGCTAGCGAGAGAAAAATGACTCCAGTTCAAGAAACAATGGCAGAGGGGAATTGCCAAATGGGACAAGCAGTTGAATGGAGGGGAAAATTAGGGAGCCAACAGCAGGAAAATAGCAAGGAAGACACAACAATGCATGTTGGCCGTAACCATTAATGTAGATGGCCTCAATTCACCAATGAAAAGAAATACAGGCAGAGTGGATCAGGAGACAGGATCCATCAATATGCTTTATACAGGAAACACATTTATTTCGAAAGGAAATTCATAGACTGGAAGTCAAAGGAGAGAAAGCAGTGTTCCACATGACAGGGATCCAGAAAAAAGTAGGGGCAGCTTGCTCATCAACTGCAGAATGGATGACAAAGATAGGCATTTTTATATAATGGAAAGCTGCCAGCTATGAAGAAGGATAACCTCAAGGCTCCTTGAGATAAATAGATGCAACTTGAGATCATGCTCAGTTGTTCAGAGTCACATGGGTGAATATCATGTTGTCTCCCTGCGATAAAAAAACTGAAGGAGTTGGTGGGACCCAAAATCACAATAGATACTGTGAAAATGAAAGGGGAGGAAACATCTAAAGATAGAAGGTGATAGCCATGGTTAATTTCCTGTGGATTTTTTTTGGGGGGGGAGTACCAGGGATTGAACTCACGACCTCATACTTACCAGGCAAGCGCTTGAGCCACTAAGCTAAATCCCTGGCCCAGCTGTTACCTTACTTTGAAGCCTTGTATCATTTTCATTGTTCTATTTTGTTCTGTTTTATTCTATTTTGTGTGATTTTTAAAATATCTGATGGTATGGGCAGCTATTTCAAAGATAACAAGATATATTATGGTAGCTGTTGTTGATTTCTTGTTATCTTGCTGTGAAGTCCTGTATCATGTTCACTATTTTGCTTTTAATGAGTCTGTTCTGTTTTAATGTTTGGTTTTATTCTCTTCAAAACAACAGCAAAATAAAAAATTCTGACCTCTTCTCTTGGGTTCTTGTATTTATGGCATTCATCATGCTCCATGTAGAATATATCCTTTCTTTTCAAAACTCCCTCCTCTAATCCTTATGTTAATATGTATGTTTAAGGCTTGGCAAAGTTTCGTTCTCCAAGAGCCTTTAAGAAATTTTTATAGCAGATAGTGGTTTTCCTCTTTCTTTACTCCTATAAACCTTTTTATATCTTCTACACGACTGTGGAATTCACAACTTTATTTTTACTACTAGATCTATTTCTACTTCTAATAGCCTTTGACAGTAAAAAATATGTCTTTGGAATGAAACTTTTAAAATTAAAATATTCATGAATTTGAAAATAGTTACAGCAGATATACTGTCCTATAGTTTGACTATAATTTTTACTTTTCAGTGTTTTACTTAATGAGTTTTTCATATTGTAATAGTAGCTGACTTTTAACAAATGTTAACTCATTAAAGAACAAAAGCCAAATGAAAACCCACAAATAATCAGTTCTTCATTTATAGATACATAAGAAATGGAACTAACTTTTACATTTGATAGCTTAACATCATATGTGCAGGTAATTCTTTCTTAAGGTTGCATTAAATTATACAAATGTAATAATGAATACTAATTTTTAAACTCACAATTTTAAAACTGAAGAACACTAATCCTCAGTATTTCATTGTTACAGAAACTGAGACATCAGTCAGATACCTTTTTCTATTTTTTGCTGAATGGTATGCAGAACATATCTTTCAGCTTTTGATTATTAGTCTAAGGTCTAGAGACTTGAAGATGAAAGATTTATTATTTATACTCACTTCCAATATTGAAGTATTTGGATGAAGTGGCATTTGGAATTAGACTGCAAATGAGTATCTTTAACCCAAAAACATGTTTCAGAACCCCCCCCCCATAGAATACTTAATAGTTTGTTATAATAGATCGTTGGGGACCTTTAAAATTGTACTTTAAACATTGTAAGAGCCAGTGGTTTAGCTCAGAGGTGTAAGTGGCTGCTTGGCAAACACGAGTTCAATCCCTAGTACAAAAAAAATAAAAATAAAAAAACCCAAAAAACACAAAAACCCCAAAACATTGTAAGAGTTTCCTAAGACTTACTTTATGTTTGTTTGCTGCTATATTTTTCTTTGTAAGGCATAACAAACATTTTATCTTCAAACTAACAAACATTTTATTAGTTTTTATAATGGGAATGTGCTCAGTTTTGTGCTTGAGAAAGTACTATTGTTTTGTGATTTGTTAATGACTGAAAAAATTATAACAAATTTACTCACCATTTCTGTTGAAAAGTAGCCAAACTCCTATCATTTGAACGATATGTACAATACCAGTCACTTAGAATCCAAATTACTTGTCTGCAGCATTAGTTTCTGAAGTCTGTTTACCTGTGCAAAGTATATCTTAAATAAGAAGACTTACTTTACTTGTGTAAGACTTACTTGTGTTTATTCAGATGGATATAATCCTAATACTCATACTGTGTTACTTTGGGGAGTGGAAAATATAGATGAAATGTTAATGCAAATATAATTTAAAGTAACTGTTTCAGAAGTGCTAAAGTATTTGGTGAAGACACTCAGGAAAAGAGGTGCTATACGCAAATATTCTTGGATTTATGTACACTAAAATTCCTGGTAATCCATTTTGTTTTTGTTTTTGTTTTTGTTTTGATCTGAGATCCTGTCCTCAAAATATACAAAGCTGGTGTGGTAAATGCCTTTAATTCTAGCACATGGGAGGCTGTAACAGGAGGATAGTAATGACTTAAGGACAGCGTAAGTTACATAGTGAGTTCAAGGCCAGCCTGAACTATATAGTGAAACCCTATATCAAACAAACAAACAAACAAACAAACCCAGAACAAATAAAATGTATACACATAACCTTGGGGTTAATTTTTGTTAATATCACTTTCTAAAAGAATCCAACTCCTTTTTAAATATATTTTGGCCTTGTCATTTTACTTTATTTAGCTTTTTATATTTTATAGCTCGATAGCCTGAGAGTTGGGAGGTACCAGTAGTTGCCTAAATGTTGGAACAAGTCATTCTCAATACATTTGTAAGCAAAGATATTATTTTAATTTATTTTTTGTGTGTTTAAAAATTGATTCTCACTGGGCATGGTGGTGCACTTAAGAGGCTGAGGCAGGAAGATCACCATGATAAGCAAGTTCAAGGCCAGCAATAAAAAATAAAAATTGATTCTTAAAAGCATAATTAGTAATATAACAAAAATTAAGATATAGCTGTTAAAAATGAATTACAGTAAAGATAAAACAATGATATTAGAAGTTCAGTGATTAAATACATTCCAGTGATTGGCACCTTTGGCAATAGAATAACACTGTAAACACAATCATATGTAACTATTGTGGATTCAATGATTAAAGGTTAAATGATTGTGTATTTTTGTTACATTAAGATAAACATTTTCTTTAAAGAGAAGAATCTTAAGGAAAAGTACAGTAACAAGGAAGAGACAAAACGACAGATGTTTGTCTATAAATTTGCTTCTGATATTTTTCTGGCTCACTTATAGATTGTACAGTAAGAATAAGATACAATGTTTTTCATTTTCTTCTGTTGTAAATCTTTACTTTTTGGATAATGAATAGAGGACTTTTGTAACATGTTTAAGAGATTTTCTATTATTAGGTGAACTCAAGTGTTCTTAAGACATAACTGTAGTTATTGTTTTCTAATGATACCAAAATTGGTGTATTTGGAAGGAGTTTTCACTGGTGAAGTAACATTTTATTGGAATTTTTAAAGAGTGAGTGTAATTATAGAAAAACATGTATTCACTGTTACCAGTTACGTGAATGATGGGGATTATGTTATCTCTACCTTTACTTTTTCCATGTAAAGAAAATATCCTAGTACATATTTGAGTGGAGAGAACAATGTATTTTTAGAGTTATACTCCTCTGTAAAAAAAAAAAAAACAACAACAACAACAAAAAAAAACCCCCACAATTTTCTTTTTTTTCGGTACTGGGGATTGAACTCACGATCTCAGATCTCACGCTTGACAAGCAGGCACTTAGGCTCCTGAACTAAACCCCTGGCCCATCATAGTATTTTAGGTATTAAGTATAACAGGAGAAATTCTTGTTTATCTTTCGTATAATAGGATATATTCTTATTTAACAGACAAAATTCTGTATAAGCATTTTTATGAAATTCTTGAAATACAACCAGCAAGTTTTGTCATAGGCCATACAGCATCTCAGTGAAATTTAAGGAAATATTGTTTTTCTTGTAATATTTTCCATTGACTTCATGTACACTAGTTAAGCCTAGGGATAGTAGTGAATTAATGAAAAATTATAGCTTATAGTTATAGCTTGTGCAAGATACTTGGGAGAAAACACTTGGTAATGCTGTGAGCCACAGGAGTTGCTGAGCTAGTTTGCTGCTACAACACAACCAAAATATGCAGGGAATCCTTAAGTAAAGACAAAGTAAATACCACACACAAGAGCACTTAGTAGTCAACAGGCCCTGGTGTACATAAATATAAAATGCCTATCACTTGACTGATGAGGCCTTTTGCCATGAAATTATATTTATTGAAGAGAACAGTTTAGTAATTATATGCACAAATGATTATAGATTTTAATTAATTAGAATATGTTAAATGAAGATTGTGAATGAAATGAGTCATTTCTTACATTGACTTGTTCTGTGAGAAATTTTCAAAACGTAAGATTGCAATTTAAAGGTAAGTCATGGTTCCTCCCCTCCCTTCCCCTCCCCTCCCCTCCCCTCCCCTCCCTTCCCCTCCCTTCTCCTCCTTTCCTTTCCTTTCCTTTCCTTTCCTTTCCTTTCCTTTCCTTTCCTTTCCTTTCCTTTCCTTCTTTCCTTTCCTTTTCTGACAGAGCCTCACAGAGTTCCTGAGATGCCCAGGCTGGGTTCAGACTTGTGCTACCCTGCCTTAGCTCCCAGAGTGTTAGCATTATAGGGCTGCTCTGCCTTACTCCCTTTGTCAGCAATACTTTTTGTTCAATAGCAACTTCTGAGTTAAAGACAAGTTATTATTTATGTTCTGTTTATGAACATATGAAATTCAGATTCATTAGTTATTTTTTTTCTCTTGTTGTTGAAACACAATACCTGAAGCCCAAAGTTAGGGAAGGGAAAGTTTAATTTTTACAGGTTGGAGGTTTTATACTCAGTTGGCTCCACGGCAGAATGACTGGGCTGAGGGGCAGCAGTTCATGGCTGCCCCTGCAGCACAGCTTGAACCGGGCAGAAGAGACAGAAGACACGCCTTCTTCCTGCCCTTACACTGCATGCTGGCGCCACCCTGGGCAGGTGCAGCACTCACACCACCAATCCAAGCGCTAGACAACAAACCAATCACAAACGCTAGATTTGGCTGCATCTATGATTGCATGAGACTGGGGGGGCAGTGTGGCATGTAATTAATTCTCCTAATCCTTTTATTATATGCTTACCAGTGCTTTTCTTCTGAAACAGTATGGATTAAAATAGTAACCTAATAGAAGAGGAGGCATATTGGTGCTTTAAAATTAAGTGGATGGTACTCTCCATTGCAGTAGGAAGAAGAGTTGAATTCTTTTTGAACAATAACCTAAGGGTTTGTTGTTAGCAAATTATGTGTAAGTCATATCTAAATAAGAGTCATATCTAAATAACCTCTTAATCTCTTTCCTTGAGCCTCACAATTATACCAGAAACTGATGGAAGTTATTTGGAAATTCAGATTCATTAAACATTTTATTTATTTATGTATTTTATTTAGTTTCTTTGTGTGTGTGTGTGTGAGGCAGGATCTCACTGTGTAATGTAGGCTGGCCTTTAACTTGCTGATGTGACCCAGGCTGGCCTTGAATTTATGGCGATCCTGCCTCAGCCTCCTGAGTGCTGGGAATACAGGCATGAGCCACTATGCCTGACTCATTAGGCTTTATGAGACTATTTGTTTTTGTTTGTTTGTTTTGTTTTTGGTACCAGGGATCAGACTCATGACCTTGTACCTGCTAGGCAAGTGCTTATGCCACTGAGCTAAATCCCTAGCTTCTTATGAGACTATTTGTTCTAGCTTTTATTTAAAAGGTTATATTCTAGAATATACTTTTATGCACATGCCCTCTCACACAAATTCATAAAATACAAAGGAGTGTGTGTGTGTGTGTGTACTTTTTACCTATCCTTAAATTTTTTGATTCTTGGCTTCTTAACACAAGAACAAAAATGTCTTCCAAATATCTAATCTTTAGATCCTGCCATAAGTTCTATAGTGACTGGCTTGAGCCCTAAGCATTATTTAAAAAATTGCACAGAAGTACATAGACCTAAGCATTATGACAGAGTTGTATTGGTATTCATGCACTGCCAACAAAACAGGGCTGGCTAAAACATGGTGGCAGAAACTACTTCTTTATCGGTTTATATCTGTTATTTTCTGTTTTTTCATTTTCCTGTAACTGGTACTCCTCTGCCGTCTCTATACATAGCCATTCCATACAAAGCCTATTTTCCATACAAAGCCTATTCCGTAATAGATGGCTTTGAAGCACTTAATCAGTATGTTGTAGTGTGACATATTTTATCATTTATGTACAGTGCTAATGCATTACTCTCTTAAAAGTCCATATCCTCATTTCTCTTTCATTTAAACATAATAACATCTCATTTTCCTTTAGCTGCATTATAATTTTGTGTATTACTTTGTATCTGTTTAAAAAACTGAACAATCTCAATTATGTTATAATTGTTTTCAGCAGTAGTAGTATGAATCATTGTATTTTAACCTAATTTGCAAAATTAAGAAAAATTACATCTTTAAATTGTAACATCACAAAAAATGATACTCAATTCTAAATTGTGAAAAAAAGTTATAGTAGAAACAAAATTACTTAAATTAGACATTTGGACTTCGTTGTAGTTCTAGTCTTCTAGACATGATTTAAGTAGAATGCCTCTTGTTAAGTCTCTGAAGCACATTCCAACTATTGAAATCTCTGAAAATCATCACCTAACTAAATTAAAATATAGTACAAGTTAAAAAATTATCTAGTAGGGAAATCTGTCTTATTTTTCTTTTCACAACCTATGTTATTAGGACAAAATAATATATGTTGAAAGGTATATACCATTAGTTAATGGCTCATATTTGGAATTTGATGAATCATATCTAGCATTTAAGCAGAAATAAAGACTAATTGCTTATGCCATGTTTTGACAAAATAATTAACATTTCATATATAATTGCTGAGTAAAAATGACATATTAATGCTTTATTTAATTACATTTACTGTACTGTCATTCCAGAAACTTTAGCACAGTTCAAGTAAGCTTCCTAAACTCAGCAGTAGGCGTAACGTTTTAGTCTGGCTCATAAATTAATATTTTGACAAGGCTTTTAGAGTGATAGGTTGGGGTGAGTTTGTGTCAGTGGTAGAGCTTGTGCTTAATAGCAGGCGTGAGGTCCCAGGTTCTGGTGATGATGATGACAATAAATAATGCGGCAAATAGGTTACTGTAGTAGGAAAAAATGCCAGATGAATATAAAATCTGAAAGACTTTGAATAGATATAATGGCTTTATATTTGACTGAGTATAGTCTTTTTTT
>PVJX010015022.1:0-43198 GCA_004027295.1 Dolichotis patagonum
GTAGACAGTGAAGGTATAGACGGTAAAAGATGCTATTTTAAACTACCGAGTGACTTGCCCAGCATAGTGACACAGGACTACAATCTGGCACTTGGGAATTCTGAGAAAGATCGCCACAAGTTTAAATTCAGCCTGGGCTACCTAGTGAGTTTAAGGCCATCCTGAACTACAAAGCAAGACCTCGTCTCATAAAACAAAAACAGCAACAAAGAAAGATCACTGCCTTAAGCCATCACATCCCAAATCTCTGCCTGTATTTGAGCCTCAGTTCTTGGGTTACACCAAGTAATTTTCATTGTGGAGTCAGGTAATGGTAACAGGAAGAGAAAAAGCTACTGTATTCATTTGCTACAGATTCCTTAACTACAAAGTAGAAGTCCACATTTAAGGTGGCAGAGGTTCAACTACGAGTTCAATGAGTGTGTCGAGAAAAGCAGTGACTTTTCCCTTGAGAACAGTTTATTCGTTTCAAACTTTTTTCAGTGTTTCTGGGAAGTGAAAGAAAGAGACGAAGAAAGATTAGTTGATTGTTTCAGTTGCAAGAAAGAAATTTAACCCAAACTAGTTTAGGCTTCATAAGGAATTTATTGGCTGTGGTACCACGGAAAGGCTGGTGTGCTGCTGCAGCATCTTATTGTCTCTGCCCTCCTCTCTGTGCTTTATTTTAGGGATCAGCCATACTTTAGCAGAAAGGGGCTTTCTGAGCTTCTCCTTGCCATGATGGCCTCCACACTCCCTCCAGATGCTATAGGTTGGACATCTCTAATTTAAAAATCCAAAATCAGAAATGCTCCAGAATCTGAAAATGTTTGAACACAAACATGACATCACAAGTGGAAAATTGAAGAACCGACCTCGTATGACAGTTGAGACACAGAAGCACTAACAGTGCCATATGAAATTATCTTCAGGCTGTGTGTGTGTGGACAACCATGAGTTTTCGTGGCTGTAACCCTTAAAACAAGACATTAATAAGGGAAAAACACATACGTTTGTGTAATATGCATGTTATATGCCCCCAGAGCCCTCACAAATGAAGATGTAAAGGAATGGGCAAACCTATGTATTTGTACACTAAGTTTAATGCAGTGTGGACAGTGGCATGGAAGTAGATTTGGGAAAATGGGAGTGTGCTGTGCTGGTAATCAACTGGGGAGACCTTAGCAAGACTCCCTTGTTCAGCTACTTCTTGGTCTCTGCCTCTGTCTGTCTGTCTGTCTCTCAGGGTAAGGATGTGCCTTTTTCCCAGGCACTGAGAAGGCAGCTCCTGGGATGAAGGTCTTACAGCCTATTTGAGAGAAGACACTCAGGAAGTTCTTTCATGACCTGGGAAAGAGCAAGGTGAAGGTTGAGGTGGCCCTCTTGCGTCTGCTGCCTTCTCAAATGCCGAGGTGCATATCTTGAGGTGTTCTGTACCGAGCTCCGTCAAGACCTAGTGACACAGCTTTCCCTGAAATTCAGTCACTTGTCTCATCATAACCTAAAATATCTTTTCAAGAATCCTCTGCTTAAGTTTGAAGAAAATAGAAAGCTCTCCCCACCCTCTATCTTGTATTTGTTTAAGTAAATGAGTGTTCTTTCTTTAATGAAATTGAAGATGGTGAGTTTCATTCCAGACATGTAAAAATACTCATCTAGCAAAGGAGATACTGAGCATAATATGTCTCTTTCCTCTAGTTTTATCTTGCTTCATAGCTGAATAATGTCCTAAAGAGCCAGGGGAAAATAAACAAGAGGAACTAATATTTCACTGAAGAAATTAAACAAAACAAACAACCATGAAAGTCCTGGAAATCTAACCCATTTTGACACACCCTAACCAGTTCATTATATGATTCAAATTAATTCATTTTTAAAAACAAAAACAGATGCATATGACTTAAGGACTTAATGGTTCATCTTTTATTTCATGTAATTATTCTTATGCATTTATTTTATAATAACAAAATAGGAGTTGACAGCTGTGGATTTGGGAAAATAAGTCTAAGAACAGATAATTTAAAACATATTACATTTAAAAGCGATATCTTGATATTTTTTTAGAAATCAAAGCCAGTAAAGTATGAAATTATGCTACATTGAGAACGTTCAAATTGTTTTGTTACAGATTATAAATAAGATTTTGACAAAGCGTCCACAGCATTTTAGAATTTGTACTGGAAGCTATTCTGTGGAATTCCATAAAAATACTTTAAGGGTAGAAATGTTCAAGAGTCACTAAGGACTTCTGTAAGGCACCATAAAAGTGCAATTTCCATAAAATATGTTAATATACTTCTAGTTTATTTTTCTTTGTGCTTTCTTCCAGCTGTGACCTAGCAGTCATCTTCTACTTTTTGTGTTACTTTTTTAGGGTTATCCTAATGTAAATCTGTACATTTGTTATATTTTATATGCCTTTCAAGGACCATGTCAGCCACAAATAACATCAGAAGTGGTTCCAGGAAACATTACTGTGAAGCTATTAGTCAACAGTGGCATGCATCGGGAGAGCAACGTCGAGACTGTAAACATTTTTAAATAAAAGAAATGCAATTCACAAATTTCATGACAACCTCTATGGTTTTCAAAATTTGTGCAGTAATCACTGCATTTGTAATTTTCACTGATTCTCTCTGTGTGCTTCATGGGTTTGCTGGTAAAAGCACAATTTCTCAAGTGTTACAAATTAACTCAAAAATAACCGTCAAGGTTTTTAAATAGGACAATGCAAAGGAAATCAGATCCAATTGAGCCTAGAAAAATGTTCTTTTGGCAGCAGATGAGATAAGATCCAGTATGAGTTGACTATGGCTGCTCTAACAAAGTATCCCATGTTGGACTGCTTAAACAAGGATGTATTGTTTCAGAGTTGAGGAGACCAGGAGCATAAATCAGGTATTGGCAGGGTTGGGTCCTTCTGAGATGGGATGTGTTCCCAGCTTCTGCTTGCTGGATAAATGTGTTAGTATTATGGTTTTTCCCCCAAAAGCCTCATGTGATTTTAGGTGGGGCTTTCCAGGGGCGGCTGGATCGAGGATGTATGACTCTGGATGTATGATGCTGGGATCAAGGGTAAATGATTACTAAATTAGTTCACTGGTTGATCTGGTGTAGTTTTAGGTGTGGATAATGAGGAGGCCCACCCGGGGTGTGAGAGTGGCCCACTGGAGAGCATTATGGGGGACAAAAACAGGGCTGTGGTCATCGCTCAGTGCTTGCTACTTCGCTGCTTGCTGCCTTCTGCCCACCGCTGTGATGGTGCTCTGCTGTGGGTCACCTTCTTCGGAGCCGGCCAACTATGAGCCGAAATCGCTACAAACTGTGGGCCAAAATACACGTTTCCTCCTTTAACTTTTGGTATCAAGTATTTTGTCTCAGTAATGAGACAAGTAGGTCACTCAGCTTTCTACTGCTCATAACAAATACATGAAATAATAAAGCTATGAAGAAAAAAAAGGATTATTTTGATCAGTTTCCAGTCCATGATCAGTTGATCAAATTGCCTTTGAACCTGTGGTGAGACAATACGTCATGAAGGGGGGAGCAACAGACCAACTGTTCACACTGCAGTGCTCACTTCATGGCTAGGAAGCAAGAGGAAGGAAGCTGAGTCCCACAGTCCCCTTTGAAGACACATCCTCCATGATGTAGGTCACTCACACCAGGGCCCATCTCCTAAAAGATCCACCATCTCCCCAAAGCAGCACCCTACAGGCCAAGATTTAACACATGGCCTCTTGGAGAACATTCTAGATCTAAATTGCAGCAGCCATCTTCTCCTTATGTCTCTCGCCGTATATGTTTCTATGTGCAAACTTTGCCTTTTTGTAAATGTAGCAGTTGTATTGGATGAAGGCCCATCTAAATGACCTCATTTTATCTTAATTATCTCTGTAAAAACCTATCTTCAAATACAGTTGCATTCTGAGACTTAAACATACAACTTTTGGGGGCATCCAATTCAACCCATAACAAATGAGTTGACCTGGTGTTCTGACCACACAGGCTGACTCTGACCTAGGGTGTTATTAGAGATCATTATCATTGTGAGTAGTTAGGAGTACAGGCCCTAACATTTGAGTGTCTCAATTAGGATATTTCTTCTTATACTGGTGTAGCTGTCAGGGGCTAACCCTTCACCTCACATAGTTTCACTTTCCACCTTTGTCAAACAAGGGGGAAAAAACCATGAGATGCATAAATGAAGCAATCTGTGAAAGTGTTTAGTAGCTAAAATAGCTACTAAGTAGCTAAAAATCCTCTTAAACATGATACCTTATCTTATTATTTTATCATTATCTATCAATTCTTAATGTCACCTTTTACTGTGTCTCTATAATAACACCTTTTACATTTATGCTGACAGTAAAAAGAACTCTATATCTGTTTCAGAACAATATCTGTGGAAGTTTGGTACCAGGACTTCATGGATACCCAAATCTGCAGATGCCAAAGTCCTTTATATAGAATAGCCCAGTATTTGCATGTAATTCACATATATCTTCCTGTACATTTTAAGTCATCTTTACATAACTTATGTAGTACAATGTAAATGTTTTCTAAATTGTTGATATACTATATTGTTTAGGAAATAATGACAAGGGGAAAAGTCTACAGGTTCAGAACAAATGCAATCTTTTTTCCTTGATTGGTTGAATCCAAGGAGGGTGAACTGCATTTATAGCTCTCATGTACCTCAAGAAACCTCCTATGAAAAGCACTATGTGTGTGATCTGTTGATAGTAAGAAAACCAGAGGCAGATCAAATGATCCTTACCTCACTCCAAAGAACACATAGACAAGATTCTAATTCCATGTATGACTTAAAAATTATTTTGCACTTGTAGAACTGGACCAGCATCACCTCTCTATAATTGTTTCCTCTTTGGTACAAAGAGGATGCCTGATGTGGAGCTAAGATTTTCAGTTCCTAGATGGGGCCAGACCAGTTCTTCCTCTGCAAGCTCACTGATTACTTATCATCAGGTATAACATAGGAGAAAATAGGCACCCAGGCTCAAATATTGCCTCATATGTTTTTGTTTTTAAACAGCCAAAAATTTTCTGAAAATATAAAATTTCTAAAGGAAGAAAAAGAGAAAATTTCAAGTTCCAGGTTATGATCTTCATTTAAGTGAAAGGTTAAACCATAGTCAAACTGACAGTATTTGACCTTACTTGACATACAAGCATAGTGGTTTTATATGATTGAGCTTAACAGCTGAATTCTAAGAGAAAGGAAGAACCTGAGCTTTACTTTGAGGTTGGTTACTGCGGGATAATTTCTGCTGGCAAAGGAAGAAAAGTAGCTTCACCCCTTGCCCTTCCTGTCTTGCATCGAAGGGAAAAGAGTCACCTGATCCATCACTGTTGGAGTCTTTCTCAGACTGAAACTGTGCATGTTATAAAGAGCATTGCTGTTATTAGAACCAACTGGAGAACAAGTGCAGCCTAAATTTGCAAAAATGTAATTACACACATACACACGCATTTATAATTTTAGAATGCCCTTTCAGAAAGAACCTAAATAATACCTGGAAGCTTTAGCAAGCCTCATGCTTCATCCAGGAAAATTATCTGCAGATGTCACTAGAAATGTGTGGACTGAAGATCCTGAGGATTTATAACCAATTGGGAACCACCTCATCACCCAGTGCCCTGCTAGGTCTCCTGCTTGTAGGCCAGTCTGCATCAGCAGCGTGAAGAGTAGTGTGGTTCCCGTAGAGAAAGTGCCTGACACTGAGGATCCCTTTCACTGTTTCCATCTGGTTTCCACACTAAGGTCCAGACCAGAGGTCAGGCTGGGGCTCACTTACTGGGTAGTAGTTTATGGAAGTCTGCTACATGCAGGGTGATTGTATCAAACTCATAACACTGCTACCTCATGGTGCTTAAGTCTGTGAGGATGCAGGAAGTAGAGAGAAAAGCAACAGACACAGCAGTGTATGGGATTTGACATGACCCCTAGCCACACTTACCCAGCACAGCATACACGTAATGCTGCCCTCTGAGGTGACCTGGAGCTACACAGGGCACACTTTCTAGCACTGTGGATTGAGGATACCTGGGAAAACAAACCTGCTCTGGGCCCATGGGCTTCCACAAATTTTGCCACCCTTTAAAAGATTCCCAGTCTCTTTTAGCAGGCGAGAATGATAGTGCGGCTGTGATTGGCATTGACTAAATGACCTGCCCATGACATATCATGACCCTATTAGAACCATGACATGATGACATGTTTTGCCAACATGGCTTCTAGAACGTGGTTATTGGTAGAGCTATTGGAGAGGCAACTGGTAGCAGAGCTGGTTTTGAAGATACATAGTCTATGCCATCTAAAAGAGCCCTGTGCTTATCAGGGCTCTGCGTCTGGCTTAATGCTCTTGGCTCCCTCTGGATAGTCTCAATTTTTGAACAAAGCCCCACATCCCCATTTTTTACAAACTATGTTGCCCATGCTGGTTGATAGACGAAAAAGACTCCAAGAGCACCATCTCTGGGGAAGTCTGAGGAGACTGAGCAGATGCTATAAGCACTGATTGTGTGATTGAGATGAATCTCAAAGATTGGCAAGTTGGGGAAGGGAGCCCTGAAGTCTGAGAGAGCACAGCATTTGGTAAAGTCTCAGAGAAGAAGCTGGAGGAGAGGGGAGGAAAGAAGAAAGGTTTATCGCCGGGGGCTCATCAGCCCAGCAGAGTAGATGGTGACCAATCAAACCCTGGTGGAGCTTGCTTGGACTCTGCTTTCTCAAGAAGAATTTTCCCCCATGGTTCTTCTGCTGCTCTGCCATTTGCTAACCAGAAGCAGATGTTGGGAACAAGGTAATATGGAAGTAGTTCTTATCCCTTCTGGCTTACAGTGTAGTATACCCTCTTATTTATTTAGTTATTTTTATTTATTTTGGGGGGCTGGTTTTTTGAGACAGGGTCTCACTATGTAGTCCAAGCTAGCCTTGAACTCACAGCAATCTTCCTACCTCTGTCTCCCGAGTGCTGGGGTTACAGGCATGCACCACCATGCCCAGCCCCCCTCTTATTCTTGGACTTTTGTTCCAATGTCCTGAGTGGCTCCCCAAAATCGTGGACAGAACTCAACCTGTGTATATACTCACATTTTCCTCACGTAGTGACAGAGTGAATCTGTCGTTCCATAGGTCATGCCACAAAATCTCTTCTGCCTCACTACTCTTGCACTTTTAGGCCTTTAGTGAGTAAAATAAGAGTTAGGTGAACATAAACACTGCAGTACTATGACAAGAGGGCCACTACATCACAATGGGAGGGTAGCTTATACAGTAACACCCCAGTGGAAAGGTAGCTTATAATGTGTGAATAAACAGAGGGGAGACTCACACCCCACACCTAGATATGCAAAGGGATCTTCACACCGCTCAGAAGGGTATGTAATTTAAAAGTCAGGAATTATTCATTTCTGGAATTTCCCATTTTATATCTTTGGACCATGGTTGACAGCTGAGAACTGGGATTACAGAGAGTGAACTGTGCCAAAAGTGAAGCACAGTGTAAATGCCTGTTACCCTGGCTCCATTCTTCCCTAAATCTGTAGTCTCCAGAGAACTGTGAAGAAGCCTGGACATTACAGGTTTATAAGCAAGAGTGGAGAGAACTTCTCTCTTCATCCCAATGAAAGTAATAATGTAGTAAGAAACTGATTAAATGATTGTGATTGTGAAACGAATTCTTTCTGAACATGTATTCAAGTGCATACTAATCAACCATTAGTAGCCCTTTCGGTTTTTCTCTTCTCAGGCTACGTGCCACTGTGGAATGGGGGATGTGCTTGGCTTAGCAGACGACCCTTGTATATTCTCTTAGTTTTAATTTCTTTTTTAAATTTTTAATTTATTTCTTATTTTAAAAACAAACGGATAAAAATGATACAGAATTTCAAAGAAAAGAAATAGGAAATGAACACTAATTAATATATAATATATTATTATTTTGTTTTCTTTTTAAAGAGGGTAAAACTAAACACAACAAAACAGAAAGTTTTAATTTCTTATTAGTATGTGTTTGTAATACATAATCATTGCATTCCCAGTGAGGCGTAATAATGTGTAAAGACCCTTTTATTTTGTTTGTTTGTTTTGGTTTGGGTGTGTGTGTGTGTGTGTGTGTGCCTGCCGGGGATCAAACTCACAACCTCACGTTTGCCAAGCAGACACTTACGCTGCTGAGCTAAACCCCTGGCCTTCTTGACCCTTTTATTTTGAAACTAAACAAATAGTAAAAATATCACCAATCTGGTATTATAAAAAATGTTGAATTTTTTAAATCAAAACTAATAAATTATTTTTAATTTTTCAAAGAAAAACTACAAGGAAGTATAGAAAACACCTTTAAAACAATTGTTGAAGAAAAAGCAAAAAAATAATCATAGAAACATAACAGGATATGTGGTTAAGTTTGTGATCTTTAACTGTATATCTACGTCAATAAAGTAAAACAAATGAACTGCATGTTTAATTCAAGAAGTAGGAAATTGGGCTGAGGAAGTAGCTCAGCCTGCCTGGTGTGTTCAAGGCTCTGAACTCAGTCCCCAGTACCACTACAAAAGTAGGAAATCAATGACAAATAAACCTGAGAAAACAGTAGGGAAGCAGAATCAAATGAATAAAAACAGAAAGTGAACGAATTAGTAGATAAATCGAAGAGTAGCTTCTTTAAGAAAAGCAAAAGAAACACATTTATTTGTACATTCAAGAGAGAAGGAAATGTAATCAATAAGATTGGACTTGAAAAAGGGAAGCCAAGTATAGTAATGACTCCTGAAGCTACTCTGGAGGCTGAGTCAGGAGGATCACTGGAGTTCAGGAGTTTGAGGCCAAGTTATGCAGCATAGTGAGGTTCTATCTCAGGAGGAAGAGAAAGAAGGGAAGAAGAAAGGCAGAGAGGGAAGGAGAAAGAAGTGGAAGAAAGGGAGAGAAGGAAAAGGGAAGGAAAACAATGTGATATATGACTAAAGTCGTAATTTTTAATGCTCACATATCCAAGTCAAATCAATAAACCCAGAAGAAATTTGGATATTTCTAAGCATCTTCCTTCCCACCAAACATACATTATCAACTCTAGGTTTGGAGGAATTCATTTAAGCTTTTTAAAGAATGTATGATCTGTATACTTACAAACTTTTCCAAAGCATTGAAAAAAAAGAAAAACGAAATTTTCCCAATTTTTCTTACAAGGCCAGGAACAAAATGCTGTTGGCAATGACAAACACAACAATAAATCTGCAGACAACTTCTTGTTTGTAAGTCTGAATATACAAAATTAAATACAGTCTTATCAATGTAAGTCAGAACTGCATAAAAGCAATTGCTCGTCACAATCAAGTACATTCAGTATGTCAAGGATGGCTCAATATTATAAAGCCTCAAATTTTAGAATCCCAGCCTTTTTGGAAGCTGAAGCAGGAAGATCACTAGTCCAAGCCCAGCCTGGGCAACTTTAGGAGATCTTATCTCAAAATTTTTAAAGGGGACTGGGGAGGCAGATATAGCTCAGTGCAGAGTCCCTCTGTTCAATCCCAAGTACTGAAAAAAAAATTAGTAGATAAATCGAAGAGTAGCTTCTTTAAGAAAAGCAAAAGAAACACATTTATTTGTACATTCAAGAGAGAAGGAAATGTAATCAATAAGATTGGACTTGAAAAAGGGAAGCCATTTGCTGTTTACAATGTTCACGAGTAGACTGTAGAGATGTCTATTAAATTAAAGGATGTGTTTGGGATTGTATGACAAATATTAGCTCCATGGATCTGGGAATCTCCCCAAGCAGAAAGCAGTCATCTTCCAGAATAGTTGAAAAAGCAAATGATAGCTCCAGAAATGTCCTTCATCAATCTAGAACATAAGAGGCAGTGTTACTCTTCACAGGGTGATTCCACCTCCCACACTGCAGGCTGAGTTGCAGCAAGGATGTCTTTGTGTAAAGTGACTGCGGATTTTCCAGAGCATCCATGCAGAAGTCAGCTCCATTTGTATATTCTAGTTTTATGCTTAATGCTGAATGAAATGGCATGTTCATTGAAGACAGCAGCTGCTCAAGAAATATCCCACTGTTGTCACTGAAATTCATTTGTAGAGAAACTAAGTCAAGTAGAGCAAAGAATGGAGAATAATTTTTAATTATTTTCCTAAGTAGAGTTATACGAATATAAAATTTAGTGACACAAAAGTATCAACTGAAAAACTAAACATCAATGAGGTAATTCAAAATGATTTCTGGATATAATTTGGCATCTAAAGCATATGTTCCCATGTAGCTTTTCTCACCTACAAAACTATCATCAGAGTATAAATATAACAGAGAAGTGAAAAGTTATCACTGACATGAACAGAAGTCACTGAAGAGCAAATTACAAGAGAAATGTACAGGATCTATCTACAGGAAACTGTACCGATTCTACTGGTGAGTGAAAAGATTTTAATACATGCTAAATACACCTCATATTTAGGACAAGTCATTATTAAGAAGACATCAGTTCTTCAGTAGTAGCACCAATAAGATATTTTTCTGAGACCTTCACACAGTAAATCTGGAGAAACATGTGGTTCCAGCCAGGACATTTCTGAATGAGAAGGGTAATAGGAGAAGCTGTTAGATTAAACATGTTGTTAACAGTGATTAAAATATCTCAATTCTAGAGGTAAAATGTTAGCAGGGCACCAGGATACATTAGTATTGGAATTGACCCAAATTTAGGGGATGTTGTTGCTACACATCAAATTTTAAATAATTGAAGAAAGTTGGAATAGGTGTTAGCCACTTAAAAAATAAGTTGAGGTCAGTATCCCGTTTGTTTTATAAAAAGCTCCATGTGCATCAAAGATTTAAATATAAAAAGTGATACCATAAAGCATCAAAAGAGAGTAGGGGCTTATTTATTTCTGATCTTGAAGTGAAAACATCTTTGGTTCAGGCTAGTCTCATAGTGATTCTCTTGCCTCAGCCTTCCAAGTGCTAGGATGCCAGGCATGTGCCACCATGCCCACCCACCCCCCAGGAAATGTAAAGACATTGCAAAACTCACAGCTGTAAAGGTAACCATCATTAAAATCAACTCAATAAAGTTTTATAGAATTATGTGATTTTAAAGAGACAACAGAAGACATAGTTGTGCAACAGAATCATCAAAGAACCAATTTCAGTGGTCAGTGAAAAACCAACAAAAATACAAGAAGTTCACAGAAAAAGGAACACGAATGACCAGTAAATAAATGCAGTGATGCTTAGACCTCTTCATAAGAAAACTCCATTTGTTCTAGATAATATTGCCAAAGACATGGGAGAAGTGGGCATCCTCCTACGATGCTGGTAGGCATGGAAATGAAAACAGCTTCTATGGACAGTTTGGCACTCGAATTCCCCTGAAAAGCAGTACTCCCAAAAGAATAACAAAGTCTCGTTGTGGGTATGTGTGTGTTACGTAGTTATACTTATGTATACATACATATGTTCTGTGTGTGTGTGTGTGTGTGTGTGTACAATAAAATTGCAATGGCACATGGAAGACAAAGCATTCTAAGAAAAGAACTGTAGTTAACTGCCTTATGTATTTATAGAAATTAAAACAAAGAACTGAAGAGGTAGATAGTTATGTGTTTGATAGGGAAGGCTTTTCAAGAGCTGTATAAGGCTTGTTTCCTGTCATTTCCTGGCTGAGGTAGACTGGCTTTGTATAAATTGACTTAGGAAAAACACTCAGGGCTATCTGGTTTTTCCGTTTTGTTTTATCATCTTTATTGAAGTATAACTCACATAACATATCCTACAATATCTCCTTGAAATGTATGATTCAGTGGGGTTTGTTTAGTATTTTCACCAAGTTATGTAACCATAAACCACAGTCAGCTTTTGTCCGCCTAAAAGAAGATCTATACCTATTAAATGTTCCTCCTCATTACCAATCACCCAACCTCCAGCCCTAGGTGTCCACTAATGTACTCTTTTTCCTTATAGATTTGCCCATTGTGGACATTTCATATAAATTATATGTTATGATATATGTTCTTTAAGGACTGGATTCTTTCACTTAATGTGCAATGTTTTCAGTTCATCCGTCATATAGCAAATACCAATGTTTATTCACTTTTGCCAAATAGTATTCCACCAGTCAAAAAAAGCACCATATTTTATTTTCTTTTCTTAAATTTTATTTAAAGAGGAAAAAAAGCAAAACAGAAAAAGGGTAGAAATCATACAGAATTTCAAAAAATAAACACTAAGAAATCACTAATTGATAAATTACATAGTCATCTTAGAAATAGTTGTTCAGTTTACAAAATTAAGACATAAAAAGTGGACATTCAAACAGTGAAAGTGCAAACAGTTCTGTTCAATAATCTAACAAAAACTTAGTAATATGGCCATCTATCTTACACACTTAAACATACATGCAGTTATATCCTTTAGAGCACTTGCTTTTCCTCTCTTTTTTACAATAGCAATTACACATTTTGGGTTTTATTACTCTTACAGTTCTTATTACTTTTTACACTAGAAACACAATGTGATATATATAAATTCTTATTTATTTCACTTATGAGGGTAGTCTCAAGTTGCCTCTATTTACTTATAAAGGCCTCAAGATCATCTTTTTATAGATGAGCAATATTCCATTTTATAAAAATACCACATCTTTTTCATCCACTCTGCGGTTGATGGGCATCTTGGTTGTTTCCAAGATTTAGCTATTACAAATTGTGCTGCTATGAACACAGGTGCACATACATCACTGATATGACCTTTTCAGTTTTTCTGGGAAAATACGCAGGAGGGAAATAGCTGGATTGAATGGAACTTCCAATCCTAGTCTTCTGATGATTCTCCATACTGATTTCCATACTGATTTCCATAGTGCCAACACCAGTCTACATTCCCACCAACAGTGGAGCAGTGTTCCTTTTTCACCACAGCCTTGCCAACATTTGTTATCAGTTGATTTCTTGATGGCAGCCATTCTTTCTGGAGTGAGATGAAATCTCAATGTTGTTTTAATTTGCATTTCTCAAATGACCAGTGATGATGAACATTTCTTCATGTATTTATTTGCCACTTGTATATCTTCATCTGAGAAATGTGTGTTCATCTCAGATGGCCATTTTTGGATTGGGCCTTGGAATTTGGAAGGCCTGATGTTTTCAGTTCTTTATATGTTCTTGATATAAGTCCTTTGTCTGAGGGGTTGATGGCTAAAATTCTTTCCCATTCTGTGGGTTTTCTTTTCATTCCGTTGCTGATTTCTTTTGAAGTATGAAAATTTCTTAATAAGATGAGATCCCAGCTGTTGATTCCTTGAAGTACTTCCTGTGCAGTTTGTGTTTTGTTCATAAATTCTCTGCCTACCCCATGTCTCCAAGACTTATACCTACATTGTCTTCCAATAGATTTTGTTGTTCTGTTTTAATATTTAGATCTTTGATCCATTTTGACTTTAGTTTAGTGCATGGTGATAGGCATGGTTCTAGTTTCAGTCTTTGGCATATGGAGAGCCAATTCTTCCAACACCATTTATTAAAGAGGTTATCCTTCTTCCAGTGAACATGCTTAGCCTCTTTGTCAAATATCAGGTGGTTGAGTGTCTTCATAGTAGGGTTTGCATCTTTTCATCTGTTCCATTGATCCTCAGGTCTATTTCTTTGCCAGTACCATGCTGATTTTATGAGTATGGCTTTGTAGTATAGTTTCAAGTCAAGAATCAAGATGCCTCCTATCTTGCCTTTGTCGTCCAGAATTACCTTTGCTATTCTAGATTTCTTCTGTTTCCAAATGAATTTTAGGAGTGTTTTCTCTAGATCTGTGAGGTATGTTAATGGTATTTTGATTGGGGTTGCATTGAATCTGTATAAAAGTTTGGGGAGTATGACCATTTTCACAATGTTGGTTCTTCCTAGCCAATAGCAAGGCATATTCTTCTATTTTCTAATATCCTCTTCAATCTCTTTTTTTAGCATAGCATAATTTTCTGCATATAGGTCTTTTAGATTCCTAATTAGGTTGATTCCTAAGTATTTTATTTTTTAGATGCTATTGTGAAAGGCAATAGTACCATAATTTTTCTTTCAGTGAGTTTTTGTTTGTGTACAAGGATGCTATTGAATGTTGAGCATTGAGTTTGTAGTCAGCTACACTGCTGAATTTGTTTATTACCTCTAGTAGTCTTTTAATGGAGTTTTTTGGATTTTCTATATAGAGTATCATGTCATCTGCAAATAGTGATAATTTAACTTCTTCCTTTCCTGTCCTTATTCCTTTTATTTCTCTCTCTTGTCTGATTGCCCTGGCTAGTGTTTCCAGAACTATACTGAATAGGAGTTGTGAGAGTGGACATCCTTGTCTTGTTCCTGATTTTAGAGTGAAAGCTTTCAGTTTTTGTGCATTTAGTATAATGTTGGCTGTTGGTTTGTGATAGATGGCCTTTATAAGGTTGAGGTAGACACTGTGTATTCCGAGTTTCTGAAGGGCTTTCATCATGAACAAGTTTTGGACCTTATCAGAAGCTTTTTCTGCATCTATTGAGATGATCATGTGGTTTTTGTTTTTGGCTCTGTTGATGTGGCGTATTACATTCATTGATTTGCGTATGTTGAACCAGGCCTGCATTCCTGGAATGAATCCCACTTGGTCATGATGTATAGTCTTCTTGATGATTTGTTGCAGTCTATTTTCCATTATTTTATTGAGAGTCTTTTCATCAGTGTTCATGAGTGAGATTGGCCTATAGTTCTCCTTTTTGGTTGGGTCTTTCCCTGGTTTCCAGGAATGATTTAGGGAGGATTGCTTCCCTTTCAATTTCATGGAAGAGTTCAAGAAGTATTGGCATCAAATCTTCTCTAAATTTCTTGTAGAATTCAACCATGAATCCATCAGGACCTGGGCTTTTCTTTGTTGGTAAGTTTTTAATTACATTTTCAATTTTAATAGCTGATATTGGGCTATTCAAAATTGCTATATCTTCTTGGTTGAGCTTTGGTAGTTCATATGTTTCTAGAAATCTATCCATTTCCTCTATGTTTTCCACTCTACCATATTTTATTTCTTAGTTTATGAAAATTTTTTTTCATTTTTATGTATCATAAATAATAATGTTATGAGTATTTATACACAAGCTTATATACGGATATATATCTTTTCATTTCTTTTGAATACATACAAAAAAGTAGAACTTCAAGTAGAAACTTGGGTTTAACATTTTGAGGAACTACTGAATATTTTCCTAGGTTGCTGCACCATTTTATAGTGCTACTACAGTGCAAGAGATTTAATCTTATAGTCCTCCTGGTATTTGTAAAATGATATCTCATTATGGTTTTAATTTTATTTCCATAATACATGTTGAGCATCTTATTGTGTGCTTCTTGACTTATTTTTATATTCTGTCTGTAGATCTTTTGCTTATTTTTCATTTGGATTACCTATCTTTTAATTATTGAACTGTAAGGGTGTTTTTTATGTTCTGGGTAAACAAACCTCATCAAATGTGTAATTTTCAAATATTTTCTTTTGTTAGTTGTCTTCACTTTCTTAGTGAAATAATTTTCAGCACAAAAATTTAATTTTGCTGAAATCCCATTTATCTACTTTTTTCTTTTGTTGCTTGTGTTTTTGGTATTGTATCCAAAAACAGTGTAATCTGAGGTCATGAAGGTTTTTTCCTGTCATCTGTGACAACATGGTGAACCTGGAGGACACTGCACTAAGTGAAATGGGGCAGCCCAAGAAGTACAAATGTCACATGACCTCACTTACATGTGGGATCTAAAAATTCAAACTCATAGAGGTAGAAAGGTTACCAGGAGCTGACAAAGGCGAGGAAGGGGAAAGGCTTGATCAAAGGGCAGAGTTTTACTTAGAGGTGCAGAATAAATTTTCTAAGCTCTTTTCCAAAGTATACTGATGGGTAGCTAATAATAATGTATTATATACTTGAAAATTGCTGAAAGTAGTTTTAAATGCTTTTTCCCACAAATACAGATGTTAATTATGTAACGTGTTGTGCATATTAATTAGCTTCATTTTGGTAATCATTTATCTCTATCCATACATTTATATATGTATTTCACATTGTGTACCATAAATATATACAAATTTTATGTTTCAGTTAAATATTAATAAACTTTGAAAAAAGATTCTGCTTGAAAAGGTTTACTTTAAAAGAATATTTTTTTTGAATAACTTTTAAATTCTGGTATCACTTTGACAACTGGTACTGAAGAATTGAAAGGCTTTGTTGTTTACATCTTTGCTGTTTAGATGCGCACAGAATTAAGTTAGGAGGCAAAATGTCTCTAGAAAGGAAAAAAGGAATTATTGAAGAATTTTATCCTGATTATTTTAATGATAGCTACCATTTATTTATGCACTTACTCTGCATTATGTATATTATCTGATTTATTCCTGAAAAGCAGTGTATTTTACATGTTAGTATTCATGCTATACTGAAATATAGAGCTGAAATTCAAAGCCAGGTCTGCTTGAACCTAAAATTCAAAGACAAGCAGCTAGGGTGAAGCTCAGGGAAAGAGTGATTGCCGAGCACACAGAATGCCCTTAGTTTGATTCCCAGCAGTGAAAAGGTGGGAAAAAAAATTTAAAAACAGTTTACTGCCCTTTCTTGATATATTTTCCATCTTCACAAAAGGGTCATGCTGAATTCTATAAAATATCATACATGAAGGGAACAAATACAAGTATTTGTGCAAACAAAAGATGATTATTTTGTCCAGATCAAGGATGGTCAAGTACCAGGCTCATGACCTGAATGTGTGCCCCACACACCCTCGTCTACTTGGGCAAAGGTGACCTCATCCCAGGCTGTCACAGGGAGGGAGAAGGAGCCATGCCCTTTGTTTCTTGCTAGTCCTAGATTTCATACCAATTTCCGTCAGCACTTTTTTCCTCTAGGACCCATCTGCATCAAGGAAGAAAATATGACGGGGGAAAAAGCCTCCCATTTCACCTCTGGAAGGAAATGCAGCAACATCCACACCTGTGTTGTCTTTCCAGCTCTCTGGGACAATCATAGAATCAGGTGTTAGCCAAACAGGGTGTGAATACATGATGTTTTCAAAATTGAAAGCAGAACAGGATACGACTTCTACAGAGTGTGATTTGGATTAATTCATTCACTAAAAGAAGAAGCATTTACATTAACTATTCATACATTACAGTTGGGAAAAAAATACAGATTTATAGAAGTAGTCCTTAAATTGAAGGGATTCTGTTATTAAATATGCTGCACCATGGAGATTTTACTCTTAAGGAGTTGGAAAATCTTAGCAGGACTTAGAAGGACTAGGTGTGAGGTACATGCCCAAAATCTCATAGGATGCTAGGAGATTTTACCAGATTTTACCTTGGAGAAATTACCAAACCCTCCAAATGTCAATTTTCCTGTGTATGAATGAAAATGTTAGTAACTATGTTTTTATTTTTAAAAAGCAAAACAGAAAAAGGATAGAAATGATACAGAATTTTAAAAAAAAAGAAGCGAATTAACAGTAGTTAATACATTGCATATTGTTATTTTACAAATGGTCATTCTTGTTACAAGATTTAAGCATAAAAATGACAGCACAAACTGTTCTTTTTGATGAATTAACAGGGATTAGTAGTGTAATTTATCTATCTTGTATACATACACATATATACATATATTCTTTTCTTCATTTTCACCTTTAACCTATCCCAGTTGTTCATTCCTTTTGAGCACTTTTTGTCTCTTTCATTATTAAAACATCTATTGTATATTTTGGATCTTATTGCTTCTTCTGTTTTGTATTTTTATTATTTTTTACACTAGGGAGACAATATGATATTTATAAACGTGAGTTTAATTTCACTTATGAAAGTTGCCTCCATTTACCTATAAAACCCTGAAGATTCTTTTTTATAGCTGAGTAATAGTTCACTGTATAAAAATGCCACATTTTGTTATCTATTTTGTGGTTGATAGACATTTTGGTTTTCCAAGATTTAGCCATTACATATTGTGCTGCCCTAAACATGGGTGCACATGTATTGCTGTGGCATGACATTTCAGTTTTTCTGGGAAAATGCCCAGAAAGGAAATAGCTGGATTGAATGAGACTTCCAATCCTAGTTTTTTGAGGAATCTTCACACTGATTTCCACAGTGGTTGCAGCAGTCTGCACTCCCACCAACAGTGGAGCAGTGTTCCTTTTTCCCCACAGCCCTGCCAGCATTTGCTATCTTGATGGCAGCCATTCTTTCTGGAGTGAGATATAATCTCAATACTGTTTTAATTTGCATTTCTTGAGTGACCAATGACAATGAACATTTCTTCATGTATTTATCTGCCATTTGTATTTCTTCATCTGAGAAATGTGTGTTCATCTCAGATGCCCATTTTTGGATTGAGTCTTTGAATTTGGAGGGCCTGATGATTTTCAGTTCTTTATATGTTCTTGATATTAGTCCTTTGTCTGAGGGACAGCTAGCTAAAATTCTTTCCCACTATGTGGGGTTATTTTCAATTTATTGGTTATTTCTTTTGAAGTACAAAAACTTCTTAATAAGAAGAGATCCCAGTTGTTGATTCCTTGAAGTACTTCCTGTGCAGTTTGTGTTTTGTTCATTAACTCTGCCTATTCCTGTATCTTTCAGATTTCTACCTATCTTGTCTTCCAGTAGATTGTGTTTCCATTTTAATATTTAGATCTTTGATCCATTTTGACTTTAGTTTAGTGCATGGTGATAGACAGGGTCCAGTTTTAGTCTTCAGCATGTGGAAAGCCAATTTTTCCAGCACCTTTTATTAAAGAGGCTGTCTTTCTTCCAGTGAACATAATTTAGTCTCTTTGTCAAAGGTAAGGTGGTTGAGTGTCTTTGTAGTTATATCTGCATCTTCTAATCTGTTTTCTTGATCCACAAGTCTGTTTTTTTTTTCCTGTACCATGCTGATTTTATTATTGTAGCTTTATAGTACAATTTCAAGCCAAGGATTATGCTGCCTCCTGCCTTGCCTTTGTTGCCGAGGATTGTCTTAGCTATTCTAGGTCTTTTCTATTTCCAAATGAATTTTAGGAGTGTTTTCTTTAGATCTGTAAGGTATGTTAATGATATTTTGATCAAGACTGCATTAAATCTGTGTAACAGTTTTGGAAGTATGGCCATT
Organism: Dolichotis patagonum; assembly: GCA_004027295.1. NCBI lineage: Eukaryota > Metazoa > Chordata > Mammalia > Rodentia > Caviidae > Dolichotis > Dolichotis patagonum. The sequence goes on from PVJX010015022.1 coordinate 19,141, forward strand.
TTCACAATGTTGGTTCGTCCTAGCCAAGACCAATGGATATCTTTCCATTTTCTGACATCTCCTTTTTTAGAGTACTGTATTTTTCAACATGTAGATCTTTTACGTCCTTTGTTAGGTTGATTCCTAAGTATTTCATTTTTTGGATGCTATTCTGAAAGGTGTTATTTCCATAATTTCTCAATGAGTTTGTTGTTTGTGTACAGGTATGCTATTGATTTTTGAGTGTTGACTTTGTATCCAAGTACACTTCTGAATTTGTCTATTAACTCTAATAATCTTTTTGATGGAGTTTTTGGGATCTTCTATGTAGAGTATCATGTCATCTGCAAATGCTGATAATAAATTCTTCCTTTCCTGTCCTCATTCCTTTTATTTCTCTCTCTTGTCTAATTGCTCCAACATTTCCAGAACTATATTGAATAGTAATGGTGATAGTGGATGTCCTTGTATTGTTCCTAATTTTAGAGTGAAAGCTTTCAGTTTTTGTCTATTTAGTATAATGTTGGCTGTTGGTTTGTCATAGATGGCTTTTATCAGATTGAGAGAGATACCATGTATTCTGAGATTCTGTAGGGCTTTTATCATGAACAAGTGTTGTACTTTATCAAAAGCTTTTTCTGCATCTATTGAGATAATCATCCAATTTTTGTCTTTGGCTCTGTTGATATGGTGTATTACATTTATTGATTTGTGTATGTTAAACCATTGCTGCATTTCTGGCATGAATCTCACTTGGTCATGATATATAATCTTCTTGATGATTCACTGCACTGTATTTGCCAGTATTTTATGGAGAATCTTTGCATCGATATTCATTGGGAGATTGGCCTGAAGTTCTCCTTTTTGGTTGGGTCTTTCTCTGGTTTTGGTAGCAAAGTAATACTTGCCACCAGAAATGAATTAGGGAGAATTGTTTCCCTTTCAATTTCATTGAGGAGTTTGAGGAGTACTGTCATTAAATCTCTTCTAAGTTTCTTGTAGAATTCAGCTGTGAATGCATCAAGAGCCTTCCTTTCTTTGTTGGTAAGTTTTTAATCACCTTCTCAATGTCTGTAACTGATATTGGGTTACTCAAAATTGTTACAGCTTCATGATTCAGCTTTGGTAATTCATATGTTTATAGGAATCTGTCCATTTCCTCTGTGTTTTCCAGCCTATGTGAGTAGAGATTTTCAAAGCTGGTATTCATGATCTTCTGAATTTCCATGACATCTATAGTAATTTCATCCTTTTTATTCCTTATTACATGAACTTGAGTTTTTTTTTTCTTTTTCTTGATAAGGTTGGCTAGAGGTTTATCAATTTTGTTTATTCTTTCAAAGAACCAACTCTTCAATTCATTAATTCTTTGTATTGTTTGCTTAGTCTTAATTGCATTAATTTCTGCTCTAATCTTTATAATTTCCTTCTTCTTTTGGCTTTGGGCTTGACTTGCTCTTCTTTTTCTAGAAGCTTGAGGTATAGCATTAGGTTGTTTATCTGTGCTCATTCTGTTTTCCTGATGTGATAATTCATTACTATGTATTTCCCTCTTAGGACAGCTTTATTGCATTCCACAGGTTTCGGTACGTTGTCTCTGCATTACATTGAATTTTAGGTATTGTTTAATTTCTTCTGTAACTCACTGGTTTTTCAGGAGGTTGATATTTAATATCCATGTGTTTATGTAGGTTTTGCCATTAATTTCCAATTTCAGTGCACTATGGTCAGATAATATGCATGGGATAATTTCAGTCCCTTTGCATTTACTTAAGCATATTCTATGGGCTAATGTGTGATCTGTTTCAGAGATTGTCCCACGTGCAGCTGAGAAGAATGTGTATTCCGATGTTCAGTGGAACACTCTGTAAACAACTACTAAGTCCATTTGTTTACAGGCTTGATTGTTTTGTTATTTCTTTGCCAACTTTTTGTCTAGTTGACCTATCTCTTTGTGACAATGGAGTATTAAGGTCCCCTGTTACAATTGTGTTATTGAATATTTGGTTTTTCATGTCTATTGTATTTGTCTTATGCAGTTGGGTGCTCTTGTATTGGTGCATATATATTTATGGTATTAGCTCTTCCTCTTGAATTTTTCCTCTAACAAGTATGTTTACTACTTCTATATCTCTTGATTATTTTTGGTGTGAAGTTTACATTGTCTGCAAACAGAATAGCTACCCCTGCTTTTTTCTGGGGTCCTGTCACATGGAATATTGTTTTCCATCCTTTGACTTTTAATCTATGAGTTTCCTTTTGAGTCAGATATGTTTCTTGTATACAGCATATTGTGGGAATCTGTTTCTTGATCCATTTGTCAACCTATTTCTTTTAACTGGTGAGTTGAGGCCATTTACATTAATGAATATAACTGATACATATTGGCTTAACTTTGTCATGTTATTTTCCTGTTGCAGGTTTCCTGCTTTTCCTCCATGTTTAATTGTTTGTCCTACCTGGTGGTTTCTTTCTGCTGTTGTTCTGTGAATTGTAGGCATTTTTGTCTCTCTCTAGTATGTCTTTCGTACTCTTCCTAGGGTTGGTTTAGTAGATAGGAATTTCTTCAGTTGCTCTTTGTCATGAAAGTATCTTATTTCTCCAAGAATGTTAGTAATTATTAATCTGAATTCTCATGTAGAATTTAGAGGTCTGGGCTTTGTAGTCATTTATGCCAGGTTTCAAATCCTGTTTTTATTCTCTTGCTGCTTGTGTGATGCTGCTTTGTATAAATAGCTAGCCTCTCTGAATCTTGGTTTTTTTCTTCTACAAATGAGCTCTGATAGAAAGATTTATGAGAGTTATGAAAAAACAATATGTAGAAAGTATATAAAATTGAACCTACCTTCCATTACATGCTAAAAGATGCACATACCATTTTTGGTTTATTTTCATCCCTCCTACTCAATAGACACCTAGAACAATCCCTGCCAGGAAGTAGAATTCATCTTTCTCTGCTTTATAGTCTGAAAGAATAATCATAGTTTGATGATTATGCCTCCCTCAGTGGACAGACATTTGCTCTCTGTCCAGAATGTGCATGTGGGAAACTTTAAACTCCTTTTCGTGAGTCCTGGGTGTAGCTGTGTTACTTCGTCCTCCTCAGCAGTGTACTCGAGAGTTTTCCTTTCATTATTCCAAGCACAGCACACACAGCATGCTTCCCCTGGGTCAGTAGTTTCCAGAACAGATACACACTGCCACAGAGGAGCTGGAAGCCGGCCTGCCAGTTTCCCTTCTCCTTACATGGAAAATGTGCATTTTCAATTTAGAAACACCATGGAAATCACTGACTCCAGAGGCAGAGGCTATTTTTATCAGAAGTCGGCCCCTCTAACTTTCTTTGCCAGCTGCTTTTACGGCTTCTGGCTCCTCAGGTCTGGCTCCCCACACTGTTCTCATACGGGAAGTGAGATCTAGTTTCAGGGAAATGCTTGGCTGGCTGGCAGGACACATTTTATAAAAAGCAAGTATCTGAAATTAAGATTTCAACCTGCTGTCCCAGCAGCAGTTTTTTCCAAATTTTACTTTCTACCCTGAAGCTAAATTAGAAACACCAAAAGTTCCTTTGAAAATAAAAGGTAACAAATGGTTCTGATTAAAAGGCATAGAGCAAGGTTCCCTCAGCTTCCTTGCTTGAGTCAAAAGGTTTAAAGAGAGAAACTCAGATGGCTTCCCAGGTAAAAGTGGCTTCTGGTATCAGAGGCTATAGGTGAGAGGCAAGGTAGGTCAGCTGTTCCACAACGACTCGAGACTCACAAATGTGAAGACCCCCTGTCCCCCTGTACCACACATCTTTATGTTTGGTTGTCAGAATACGGGGTGTCTACTTCTTGAGCTTTTTTTCTACTTCAAAATGTCACAGAGAACACGTGTGATCAGAATTATTTTTCTGGAGCTAGAAATGGCTCCACAGTGATGGTTACAATCTCATGCCTGAACTGTTTTTGGTCCCTCACACTCATTATCCTGACAACGTCTCAGGAACAGCCACTCCCATTGTAGGACCTCAGCATTCCAGTAGGGACTGCTCTTTTATGCTCTCCTCGCCTGTCCTTCAACCCATCAATCCCAGATCCAGAATGAATTCTGAGACTCCCAGCTCAACATGAAAACAAAATAGGTCCCTATGGATCAACACTTGGCATCAGTTCACTTTTAGATGAACAATTAAATTGAATCTTAGGGAAGATAAAGTGATTTATTCATAGTTACACAAGCAACTTACAGGAAAATGGGGATAGAACATCTCTAAATCATTCTAGACCATTCCTCGTCCTATTACCAAACTGTGGTTATCCACTGAGCAGCAGCTTAGCCGGACGCATTCTTCCTTTACAAGATTATAAATGATCTATTCTCAAATGTAATGCAACAATTAACTTGTTTGTAGCAACTAGACATATTAAAATATGATTTGTACTCACAGGCACTACTTCTATTTATAGGCACATGACACATACATACCTATGCCAAAAATGTCCCTCTTGACTGGAGCTCGCATAATGTTTTTTTATGCAAGATAATATTCCTTGATACTCAGTGAGTGCAGATTTAATGAGTACCTCTGATATGCTCGGCACTCTCCTCAGTGTGGTTGAGACTAAAGGGAGAAAATTACTCACGCAGATTTAGATTGCAGAGGAAAGCTGCAGAGGAAATTTGCAAGGAAAGGAGTCCAAAGGCTCTAGTTTCCCACAGCATTTTAGAACCTGCACAGTCAGTCAGTGGCTGCTAGAGGGGCAGGTAAGGAAAAGGAGCAGAGATTTTTCTATAAAATCCAACTTCAGGCATTGCTATAACACATTGATCAGTTCAAGGAAAAACAAAGATGAGGTTTACTTTCCTCTACTTAAATGAAGACTGTGTGCATTTAACTTGTACTACAGAAGAACAAGAGCAAAGCCATTTACAGTCAGACACCTAATAAAACCCCATATGATAGGACTTTCTCTCTCAGCAGAATAATAGCTAAAAGTTAAAGACAATTATGACTTTTAGTCTGTGAGCCTTTGTGCTGACAGAGATCTTTCTCATGTGTGTTTTATATCTAAATGGAACAATGAATATCCTTGAAACAAATGTCTCTGCTGTTAGGTCCTCCTTGGTCTCATAAGGATGATTTGTGACCCAAGACTTGGAAAATTTTTTTACTTAGTTGCAAGAATTAAAGCATATTTTGACATAATTTCAAACTCTGGGAAATGTTTTAATGAATTAAGTGCCGTCTTCCATCCTTAGTTTGTAGGATATTGTAAATGTATTGAATCTAAAGTTTATAAAGCACTTTGATTTCCATGCTTTGAGTGGAAATGAGGGCAAATAGCATTATCTTCATGTTACAGATGAAGAAACCGAGTTTCAGAGTTAAGTGAGTTGCCCAAGGTTATGTAGTCAGTAAGTGGCAGGATTAGGTGATCTATGGAGCTTCACTGATATTTGATGTTCTTTCTGCCACATTTTAATGCAGTAGAGTTAGAAAGAAAAAAAGGAGAAAGCAAGATAGAGGGAAGGGAAAAGGTATATGGATATATACTCCAAGATAGCTAGTTTCTCAAAGTAAATCAATCGGGAAGGAAAATCTGGTCTGTTTTTTTTTTTTTTTTTAACATGCTTCACTAGTGTTATATAAAAAGAAAAATGAGTGAACACTGGTAAAGGATGTCATTGCCCAGCTCTCAAGGGCCACAATTTAAAGTTAATGGTATTTTCTATATTAATAGCTGCTCCCAGTGATGTTTCCTTTTTAAATTAATGCAGATGCCAGGTCATTTGGAAGAAGCCAAATAGACCAGGAGAGACAGCTCACATCGCTCACTCAGCAGCCCTCTAATTGAGAAAGGGGACTTCAGGGCCCTTACCGCTATTGAGACCTTATCCGGGGCCATTAGGTATGTACTAGCTACTACTTAAGAATGACATGCCCTGCGTTTCATCCTTCAGAAAATCTTGTCACTCCTCGTAATTGTAGGCTGGAATTCCACATTCACTGTTCTTCTGCTGAGTTTCTCTCTGACTCCATTTTTCAGACATTTTCCTTAAATGTGACTGTGACTTAAATGTGACTCCCTTACCAGCACTGGTAAGGGAGTTGGATGGCATAGTCTGCTCATCAAATGGCAATGATCATCATAATGGTGATTTGGGGTGAAGAATGAAAACTTCCTGGGCTTAGAGTCTGAGCTTACTATTCAGAAACCTCTGCAAGATTCTGCGAATTGCCCAAGTTCTGCCTGTAAAGAACTGAGGCTACCCTTACCCTCCTCACACCCACTCCTGACTTCTTACAATTCAGCGAAGCTCCCAACAGCTCCTGGTTGTCTCCCTCTTGTGTCTCTGTCTCTGTCTCTGTCTCTCTCTCTCTCTCATCAGGGATGTAATTATTTCTGGGGGTGGGGAATAATGGCAATACGTGGGTGTCCTTTCTGATACTGATTTGAGGTTATTCCAATAAATCAGCCCAAATTACAGTGGAATTCCTTAAGAGCAGAGAGTATTTCTTATTGAATTCATGGTGGGTTTTCATATATACCTGGCCCTTTCCTGCCAGTTTCTGAATTTGATTATGAAGCCCAACATTATGGAGAAATAATGGAGTGGTTGTAGAACCAGTGACTCCGAATATACAGTACACACACACACGTGCATGTGAACACACCAACACACACCACACACACACACACACACACAGTGTGATCAAAATATATGGTGAACATTTCAGTTTTACAGGTTCATTACAGTAAAGACACTGCCATTAATTCTCCCTTCAAAATATCTGCCCTCCCTTCAGGCATACGTATCTTGTTGTTTTTGCCACTTTCTGAAGCAGTTCTGGAAATCCTCTTCCATAACCCTTTTTACAAAGTGATCAGACATACAGTGAATATTGCTGCTAATGCCATCCAGAGGAAAAGCAGACTTATAAAAAACTTACTGTGTGTCTTCATCTATCTGTTTCACGAGATCTGGCAACTTCTAGATCTTTCCTTAAGTTGAAATGTCCACAAAAGTTAGAGGTTTAAGTCAATTCAGGAATACTGAAGATGTTTGTGGAAGAGGACTTCCAGAACTGCCTCAGAAAGTGGCAAGAATGATGTGTTCAAAGCAAGGAGATACTGAGTGAGATTAATGACGGTGTGACCTTTACCGTGATACATAGGATTTAGTGGCTTCTTGTTGGCCTGCCCTTGATGGACACCTGGATCATAATTGCTGCATGCAGTTTTGTGTCACTCCACTTTGTCTGATATTCATGCCTAATACTACATACTAGTTCATGAGTTAAAATTCCTCATATATTGCTGTCTCCTCCAATCATCTTTGTCCTTATCGTTGATACTGTTTTCTGTTTTGAGAAAAAGATAAATGATATGGTTAGCTTGTTATATTGACTCAAATCTATAGAGTTCATCTGCCTTCTTGATATTAGCTGATGTCTTCATTGGTAACTTTCTTTATAAAGTCAATTGTTTAAAATTGCTCATGGTTCAAAAATAGTACCATATTTAAACTAGAGATAAATTTTATTTACTGTATCTGTGAGCCTTTAAAAATAAAACTTTTGCATGCATATGTAACAGTATTTTTAAACTATTGAAGACATTTATTAATCATATCTACATGAGATTTGTTTGGGCACTTTTTGAAAGCACAAGAAAATTTTGTTTATTCATCTCAAAATATAGCATTTTAAATCGTCTTCATTTTAGAGAATATTTTCCTGAAATAACTTTTTTGAAGTACTAGCAAGTTCATCTGAGTCATAACTATGGTCTTCCTTTTTAAAAAGTGTCTACTAGACTTAGGAAGGCAAAACTTTATCTCACAGCTTTGCTCACTGGGAGCAGATTATGAAGTTTCTATGTCCTCATACATAAAAAAGCTATTGGTGACCTTTAATTCAAAGGTTAATTTTGGTTCTGCAAGACTTTGTCATGTCTTTCATCAGGTGAGGGTCATTTCCTGAACAGATAATAACTTAATAAACTGAAAAAAATCTATTTTTTTTACTCTCTATAAAGCCTTCAATATTTGTTAGATTCATTTTCTCACAGAGTGAAGGACCTTGTAATTCAACCTGAATCTTCCCTATCTCCTCCCTGGAATATAAAACTTTCTTCACATACATTGAGACCAAGCTTATCTGTGGACAATCTGTACTCTGAGGGGATTTTTATGTGTTCTTAACTTACCAGAGAACTACCTAAGCCCAAGCTTCTCATGGTTAGTTATTTTTGGGATTTCCTTATGAAAGTTGCAGTTACAATGCAAATGTACTAGTAACCCTTTCAACTGCTTCTAACTTGGAAAAACTGGAACAGCTGAGAGCAGCTGGGCCGTAAGAGATTGCAGAAGGTAAACTTCTGGGATCAAACCAAAGAAAACAAGGGTACATAAAAACTGCCTAGTGTGCAGAGAGGTAGAGTGGGAAGCAAGCAGGTACCCCTCAAAGTTAAGAAGGAACTAGCTGTCCCCACAGTTTGGAGCACACCCCTGAATACTTCACACAGACTACAAGGGAAATCTGGCTGAAATCCTATAATAACAATAGTGCCCCTCATTACATGCTATAGTACCATTTTAAAAACTTTTAATTTATGTTATCTATTTTCTTTACTTTAAATAATACTGTGGATCCTAAGAAGTGGGAGCAGCAACCTGAAAAATCTCAGGGCTTATCGTATTGGGTGTTCATCTTTTTATTCATCGGTATTTGGCTTGGCCATGGCTGTATAGACTTGACCGGGATTGCATAATTTCCAGCCCGAGCTATTTGTTGGGTTCAGGTCTGCTTCGGGAGTCTTCTAATTCTGCCTGGAGCAGCGGTGCCCAGGTTGTGTCCTGCTTAGGGCAGGTTGGGGCATGCAAGAGGAGCATACGGAAGAAGACAGTGCCTCTTTTTTAAAAATTTTATTTTAAAGGGGATAAAACAATAAAACTGATCAAAACAAACCTGTGTAAGAGATACAGGACTTCAAAACATTACAAAATCAACAATAGTTACCATAATACCTTTTGTTGTCTTTAAAATAGCTGCAGATAACTTCAGACATAGTAAAAATCAAACAGAACAGAATAGAAACAATAAAAACAAAACAATGAATGCAATAAAGGACTTCAAAACAAGCCAATAGTAAATCCAAAATGGCTACAATAACATATCTTGCTATCTTTGAAACAGCTGCTCCTGCCATCAGATTTGACATAATCAAACAAAAGAATAGAATCCAACCCAACGACACATTGGAAATGTCAAAACAAGACAATAGGGAATCAACAATGGCTACCACCCTCAGAAGGAGATCCCCCGCTAGATACCACACTACATACTGCTATCCTCCAAACCTAGGCAACTGTCACATCCATACTCCTCCCATTGGCAGAAGCGTGTCCTCCTGTTTAGAAGCTGAGCCTAAAACCAGTGGGGCTCAGTGCATATTCTGCTGTAAAGTCTCATGGCAAAGGAGATGGAGAATTGAGATCTGCGGTCCAGCTGACTATCACCTCTCCCTTACTCATGTGCAAAATATATTTAATTCCTTGCTTAAAAAAAAAAAAAACTCTTGCCAAATTTTCATCAAATCACAGTATCAAACTCCAAGTCTTCAATCTCGTGGTTCACGTCAGATCTGGATGTAGCTCCTCTTGAGAAGGAGGTGGATGAGCTACAGAAACAAGTTCCCTGCCCATCTGTCACCATTGCCACACACACACACCGGGACTCACCAAAAGTCGTGGGAGAGGCAGAGGCTAAATGCAAGATCTGTTCCCATTTTGAAATGTCTGGAGTGGGAAGCACATGGCAGGCACTAGTTCACTGAAGTTCTGAAATCCTGTGGCCAAATATTGCCAAGTCACAGCAGGGTCTGTCCCTTGACTGAGCACAGTTCTCTTCTGGGGCACATGCCCACACCTTGCTGTCCATGGCTCTTGCCACTGCCCACAGATCTTTTTCCATGCCCTTTCATGACCACATTTTAAGAGGGCTCTCGGGGAATGTGTCCTTCCTAGAGGCTGAGTGGTATTCGCTGCCCAACCCAGCCCGTAGACTGTTGAACGCCCTTAGTTGTTTGAAGTCTACCATTCACTCAGTCTCTTTCAATTAAGGCTAGTAATACTTTAAATAATTTTTTTTATTATCACATGTTTGTAATTCATCAGTTTACAATGATTTTAGGGAGCAATTACATGTACATATTGCAGCTTGATTGTATTTTTTAATCCCTTTACCCTTCCCTCCCCCTTCCCCTCCTCTTCCTTCCTCTGGCTCCCCTATCCTCTTTTGCCAGCTTGTTGATACTGTTTGTCTTAGCTCATGTTATGGCATACAGTGTTTACATTAATTGGGGTTATTAGGTTCCTGTACATAGACATCTGTATTCCTCTCATTGCCTCTTCCATTCCTCACCTCTTACTCTTGTTCCCTTGGGCCACTTCCCTATTGTAAGAAATCTAGAACCCACCCCCCCAAGCAACCATGGCTCCAGCGAGCTGTGGGCCATCCAAGGAGAGAACTAGCCAGATAGCATCTCCCAAGATCCACACCACGATGGAGCGCTGGGCCACAAAGGAACTTGCTTGCCTCCCTGGTAAGCATCCATGAACCTACTGGTGCATGGGCTGGCAATCAAACATCCCATTCCCCTCTCACCCCCCATTAGCAAATGGGAGCCAAAGGTCTGAGCATCTCTTGGGAAGATGACCATATGCAATATAGCAAATACAATGGATTTCTTTCTACCATCTCTTTGAAGATAAATATTGTTATCACTGTTTTTGCTTTGTTCTGATTAATTGTATTGCTCTATTCAATATTCTGTTTTGATAGGTTTTATGATGTTCTGTATTTGGTTTGATTTTGCTATACCTGATTGAAAGGACAACTATTGTGAAGATAATGAGATATACTATGGTACCTATTACTGTTATTCTGGTAACCTGCTGTGAAGTTCTGTACCAATTTCACTGCATTGTCTCGATTGGCTTTGTTCTGTCTTGCTCTGCTATATTTTACTACCTTCAAAAAAAAAAGAAATCTAATCCTTTGTGCCCTTCTATCCACTCTTTATCATTTTCTTTGTCCTTTGTTTCACTCAAATGGGAGCTACCATACAGTATTTAAGCTTGTGTGTCTGTTTTATTTCACTCAACACAGTATTTTACAAGTGCGTACATTTTCTTACAAATGTCTAATTTGTAAGAAACTACTCCACTACTCATAATGGAGTAGTACTCCATTATGTACAGAGACCACATTTCCTTTATTCTATCATCTGTTGATGTATATATAGGCTGCTTCAAGAATCTAGCTGTTATGAAGGCTGGCAGTACTTTTCCCAGTGTAATTATGTAGAAAACCTTGAATTTTTTCCATGTATAATCATACCTTGGTTCTTGAATGCTTCAAAACTCATCAGACTCATCAAGTGCATGGTACACATGCATCTTAATGGGAAAATCTTGTCCTAGTACTCTTCCTTTGTCTGTATTCCATGTGTAAGCTAGAACTTGTCCCTCTGATTGCCTTAGGAGGTGCTACCATTTTCAGCCAAAACAGTTGTATTTGCTGGTCATCATTTCTGGTACTCGTTATGCCCCATAACAATTCATGATGAATACGGAGGCCCCACCGGGTTTGATTCTAGTCAACTCTGTGCACCAGAGCCATTCCTGCCATTCTTTAGGGACCTGACATGTCTCCCCATAAAGTCCTTTGAGCTGAAGGGACAGCTAAGAAGCTATGTGCTCAATCCATGTAGAAACCCTTTTCCAGCTAAAGCCTTCTATCAGGACTACTTCCATCCTTTCAAAAGTGTGACGGCCAGGATCTTCACTGCTTGTTTTACTTGAGATTGTATTTTAATGACAGCCGATGGGTTAACTATTTTCAAAACAGTTTCAAAATTGGGGTGTGGCTCAGTGCCAGAGCATATGCCCTAGCATGCACAAGGCCCTAGGTTCAATCCTCAACACAACAAAAGGAACAAAGGAGAATCGGAGGCGAGGGAGGCAGGAAGGGAGGAAAGAAGGAAGGAGTTTCATTTGCCAACCCTACAAGTTCCAAAATTTCTACTTTTTTTCTTTTGCAAACTAGTCTTTGCAAAGTTCTTCTCATTCTTGTAAAAGCTTCACCCCTCAGATCAGTTCATTCTGCTCACCTTTTGCATCAAAGCTTCTTACTAAATTCCACAAATATTATCAACACTTTCTGTATTCAGAGTTACTACAGAAAACAGTCTCACCAAATGCATAGCTTGTCAGTTACATAGCACAGGTAATTATTTTTCCATTCTCCTGTAATGGTTTCCTGTCAGCTGACCTCAAAACTCAATGCTTCATATTATATAGCTGTTACAGAGCCACTCTTCTTCCAGCTACCATTTCTGTATTAGTCAATATTTGAATCAGAATGACCAAAATAAAAATGTTGATGGATAAAACAAGTCAGAGTTCTTCTTGGTTCTTCATGTTGGCTTAGTGTGGCTGTAGTTCTTGGTTGAATTCAGTGTGTTCTGCATGTTTCTTGTTTTTCAGTCTCATTTCTCAGACTTCCTGAAGCATAGTTTTCACGGGAGATCAAAGAAAAGCTAAATCAACATGCAAAGTGCCTCATAAAGCCTGGTCAGAAGGACATCACTGTCATTTCTGCCCCTTTTATTGTCCATGGCACAGCATATGTCTAACCCTCAAATCAATGGATATAGAAATGTAAGCTCCTATCTACAACTGGGCAAATCACTTGGAAGAAAGAAAGGAAGAATTTAGACAAATAATAGAATTTATCTTGCACTTCCAGATATACCTTTGGATAGGTTCTGCTAGCCTGGGGTTTAGCTACCTCCTCCCAACTTGGTACCAGCCCCAGGGAAACAACTTCTCTCTCCAAGAGTAACTTCTATGATCACCTTCTCATTCCAGCGATAAACCTCGCGTTCTCTTTTTGTGCACGCGCTGAGCCCTTTCCAAGCCTAAGACTCCACAACTACCCAAGCCTCCACCACCAGCCTCCAGTAAATCTTTCTGTCTCCTGTTCTACACAGGCAGATGCTCCTTTAAATCAGCGGATAATATGTCATTTTGCCCACCTCCCAAACTCCTCCCCCAGCCAGACCTGATAAAAGTAGTCCTACTTCTTTCTTCTCTGTTCAGAGCCTCTACCCCTTGCCCCAAGAAGCTCTCCCATGCCCGCATTAAAGGCCTCGTCCTTTGTCTCCTTCTTATATCTCATTTTCTCTGTGCCACTTCAGATTGAGTGTCAAAAATACTCAGTCACCTTTGTTTCATTATGCTTGTTTAATTTATGGTTATCCTCAGAATCGTCAAGTAAAATTGATACTCCAGGATAGCTCCCCTTGATGTCCTGTATGAAACCAGAGGTTCATAAAACAGTGCCTGGAGCCTTGGGAGGAATAGTGACCCTGTAGATCCCTTCTCAGAGGAATTCTCTGACTCTCCATCAAGGAGTTGGTGACACTGAGCATAAAATTCATCCAGTTCACTATTTTACCTTATGATACTTGAAATCAAATTATGTCACTTCTTCAGCCTGGCCTGGTGTGCACTTCCCTGTCTTCCAGTAACAAAATTGGGAGGACTGAGAATAAATGACAGAGTCTTCCTTGAAAAACATTTATATCCTATTGCCTTGCAGGCACTTCACTATGTATAGTATAAGAATACAATGCCCTGCTACTCATTAATTCATTCAACAAATATCTCCCCCTTATCTATCCTGTCAGGCATGATGCTGAATGTGCTTAAGCAGGGGGTAAGCAGTGTAGCCTGGGGAGCTGGTGTCCCTGAGAAATTTTCATGAATCTTTAAGGACTAAAATAGTTTTAAATAATACCAAATATTATTAGCATTTCATTCTCATTCTTTTATGAACAGAGGGTAACGTTCTCATCCATTATGGCAGACATTAAAAAGGTTTCCAGAATGTAAATAAACCAATAATTAATACTCTTGTCACTAGTTTTTGTTGGGAGAATATAGTCATTTTTCATGAAAAACATTTATGTTGTTGTGTAATGATGTGGCTGTTACTGATTTATTTTTAATTGAAAAAGTGTATCATTTACGTGTTTTGAGATATGTGTATATTATAGAATTGTAGGCTAAGTCAAGCATTATCATATGCATTACATACTTTTGGTTTGTGTGGTAAGAATGCTTAAAAATTTCTCAGCAATTTTTAAGAAAATAATACATTTTCATTAAATATAGTCGTCATACTGTACAATAAATCTTTTGAATTGATCTTTTGATTTAATTTATTCCTGTCTATATGAAATTTAGTATCTTTGGATGAACTCCCCCTTTATTGTTATTCCTATTATTATGTGAATTCATAAACATTTTTGAATAATATCTTTGAAAGGTTTTAAGAGTTATTTGGAAACTTTATCTCACGATACTCTTCAGTGGTGGCGAACTTACCACATACGTGCTGCAGTAGGCAATTTGTATCTTTGAAAGCTCTAAAAGGTTTGCCATCCCTGCTCTATGTTCTTAAAATGATAACTTTTCTTGATATGGGTTCCATGTATGAATATTCGTCATAATGGAAATTAAAACTGAACATTTACCCAGTGTCTCTTTATTTTTATAAAAGTAGCATGGATTCCTCCATTGGCAGCTTTTAAGAAATTATGTATGGATCACCCAGCAACAGCCACTCTTCTGGGTGTTAACCTCTGCCCCAGGAGCTAGAAGCCAGACAAAGCTGCTAAAATCTTTTTCCAGGAGGGAGCCAGATTACCTCTGTCTACAAGATTAGATTTTCAACAAAATTAGGTTCTTTCAAAATTTGGAACACAGGCAAAAGCCAGATTGTGACTCAATGGGCAGGTTTCTAGGCGTTAGCAGATGTGAAGTTTTTCAACAGTTCAGGGTGTTCCTGTAATTGCTAGTTTCTGAGATTCACAAAACTATGATTATAACCAGTGATTTCCTGTGGTTCCTGAAACCCTGTTTTTGAAGCAAGTGGTAAAATTACATTTGATCACCTCCTACCCTGAACATTTTTGTAATCATCAAAGTTCCTAATTTATATCCTTTTTCCCCTTTCTTCTTGAAATGTTTGGAGAGAATTTTTATCCTTGAGCCAGCTTCCATTCTGTAGTTAGAAGTCAAAGGCCAAATGAAGAAGTGAGTATGCAATCTGCTCATAAATTATATTAAGTTCCCCAAGAAAAATAAAATGAGTGTCATAATATAGATCCAGAACATTGGCTTTATTTTAGGTTTAAAATGTATTAAAGCACATCATAAATACATAAGAACTGTATAGTCTTTTTATTTATGTTTTGAGGGCTGTGGATATAGCTTAGCGGCACAGTACTTGCCTAGCAAGCTCAAGGTCCTAATTTTGATTCCTGGTACAAAAAAGAAAAAAAAAACCCCAAAGATACATTTATGATATTGATTATGTATCTACTTTGAATTTTCTAAGAAGACATTTTTCTAAGTTTCAAGGCACAAAGAAACAAAATCATAAAATTAGATCAGGAAATGACATTGGCTTCTAAGAAGTTAACGCAAGTGTTCCTTGTCACAATGATTTGTGAATGTGTTATAAAATTTTATAGACTCTCACCATATGCAAATGTTTTATGCAGAAATTTTTGGGAACATAATTTAGAATCTTAATATAAAACATAGATTTGTTGATGTGATTGATTAAAAACAAAATTTCTATTAATGTTTAGTTTAATTCCTAAACACTTACAGATTTCACTAGCTCTTTTGGAAAAATTACCACAATCTAAATTATATGAAATACACTTCACATGGTTAGAGCAAAAATCTTAGATTGCAACAACTAAATCTTATGTAACTCACCTTTGAAAAAACAACACCATTACTGTAGGAGAGAAGAAATATCTTTTCCTTAAAGGTTTTGGGTTCATGGTGGAGGCCCCTATAGCAGAAGACAGATTAGTAACAGAAAAGCAACCAAAGGTATTTAATGTAAGTTTTGTGGATCACAAGCGCCTTTGTAAGAAAAAGAAGATCTACAGAAAGAGGTAAACCCATGCAGGTTTTATGGCAGATTTAATACAGAAGTGAAGTTGTGGAGAAACATGAATCGACAAAGGAAGTGTAATGTAATAAATGGGTTTTCCTCCATTCAGATTTTTTTTGTGACCTTATATCTTCAGAGTTAAGATGTTCCCTACCTCTGGCTATGAGCGGGGCTTGTGCATGTCTTATGACCTGTTTTAGAGGAGAAAGAAGTAAGAAAGTGAGAGAAACTTTCTTAGGTCTGCCATTTTCTCAGATTTCTTCATTTTAAAAAACACTCAAATCCCAAAGTGCTGTATTTTGGCACTTGACCCTTTCTGTGGCCCTTTTTGGCATATGACCTTGACCCTTTGGCCTCCAATAATTATCATTTAAATATTTTACCAAAGTTATAGGGAAGATATAAATGTTGTTAATATTCGTCAGATAAAATGGTTCTCTGAAGCTTAAAATTGACTTTGTAGATCTGTAAGAGAAAAAGAGTAGGGTGGTGAGGATACAAAATGTGGTCATAAGCAATAGCCCTAGAGGTCAAATATCCAAATAAGTTACTTTTCCAGATTTCAAAAGCTGATTGGACAAGAGGCTTGTCTGAGGGCACACCCACAATGCAGCTATTGCCTGTGCTCTGGGGTACTTAGAGACACCCAACTAATCAATGGTCTAGGGTTTATCTATAAACAATAGGCCTATGAAATTTTTTCTGATTAAAAATTCTTTTTTTTTTTTTTTGTTTTGGTACTGGAGATTGGACCAATGGGTGCTGTACCACTTACCTGTCTTCCTAGCCTTTGTCTGTCTGTCTGTCCATCTGTCCATCCACCCATCATTTGTCTGTCTGTCTGTCTAGGGTCTCACTAAATTGCCCAGGCTGGTCTCAAACTTAGAATCCTCTAGCCTCAGCCTCCTGAGTAGCTGAAGTTTCACACATGTGTCCCTGCCCACAGCTGTAAATAACTTTTTTAAGAACTATACATTCTTTCTTAGAGATGACTACAAGTTCCTGTTTCCCCAGTCTCACCATGTAGAGACAATTTCCCCACTTGAGATATTTAGAGGGAGCTGCCTTAAAGAACATAGAGATGAGTCAATTTGAAGATATGTATTCTACAGTTTTGTGCCTGAAAATAACTAATGTCTTTCCATTGCAAGGTTCATGGCCAACACCTCAATAACAATAGATGGATGTAAAAGCAAAATATAACAAATTTATTTAAATTTTATGTGACATGGGAGTTTTCAGAAATAAAAATCCAGACATCCAGGAGAGACTATTAATTTTATGCTTAGTTTCATTGAAAACGTCGTGAATATACATATGCAGATAATTATATATAAATATATAGAGATGTTATGGATTGTGTCTAGATGTCCCCCAACACCTCAAGTGGTCATGGGTGAGTGACTGGATCTAGAGTAGGTGATGCTGGGATTGACGCATGGCACAGTGCCGGGATCAAGAGCACTAGGATTAAGTGCTCCTAAGTAGCCTGGATAAGATCTAAGGGACGGAAGGAGCTGTGGTCGCTCCTTGTTGCTTTTGCTATCTTCTGTCCACCATAGAGAATTTCTCCTCTGTGATGCCCCTGTGCCATGTGCCACTCTGTCTTGGAGCCAGATGATTATGAACTGAAACCTCTACAAACTATCAACTAAAGAAACCCTTTTCCCCTTTAAATTTAGAAGTCAGATTTTTTTTCAGCTATGAAATAAAAGTAACTAAGCCTATATTTCATATGTATACAACTATATATATATATATATATATATATATAATTCTAGGGAAGGAAACCAGGGCATACACACTTTTAATTTAGAAATAAATATCATATATACAAGGGTCAGACAGGAAAATAATCTGCTGGGGTGTTGTAGGGATTTATGGTAGGAATACTTGGTTTGACATATTTTATAGAATTTTAAATGGCAAGGTGAGCACTTTATATTTATCTCACTACCTTG
This sequence comes from Dolichotis patagonum, assembly GCA_004027295.1. Taxonomy (NCBI): domain Eukaryota; kingdom Metazoa; phylum Chordata; class Mammalia; order Rodentia; family Caviidae; genus Dolichotis; species Dolichotis patagonum. The sequence continues at coordinate 37,108 of PVJX010015022.1, forward strand.
AAAAATCCTACTCCTGAAAACACATGACTAAATAAACTCTTCATGTCAGAAAATAGAGAAGATGAATGGTCTTGTGGTTTGTTAAAATAATGACACCAAGTCAAGTTGCCTGATTATCTAAAAACCGTCATTTTATGAGTGTTCCTCTGCTTAAAACTACTTTTCTGACTGTAGTATGAAAGAATACTCTGTAGACCACAACTTGAGACAACTGGAGCATTTCGGCCTTTGTTCCCCATGTAGATTTATAAATCTTCTCTCATCACTACTTCATTGTGAAAATTATTTTTGGCAAAAATGTTTTCAGAAGTACATTAAAAAATGCTCACTAAGCAAAGAAGCTAAAAATGTAGACGATCTCATAGAGCAGCTGAGAAACAGAAATGGTGAGTCCTGAACCTCCAGAACATATATCAGTGTGTGTGTGTGTGTGTGTGTGTGTGTGTGTGACTAAGAGGACACAGTATAATCTGCCAGCCCCACTGCAGTCTTGACGTCTCAAGAGGAAACAGAAAATGTCATGGAGACTGATCATGTTAGCCTCTCTCCTGTCACTGGAACAAAATACCCAGCACCCACGACTCAAAGGAGGACCAGTTTCTTTTGGCTTATGGTTGTCTGGCTCCAAGGCAGAAACAGCATGGCAGAGAGGCCTGACAAAAGGAAGGTGCTCACCTAACAGTAGCCAGGAAGCTGAGAGAGAAAGGAAGATCCAGGGATAAGAACTCGCTCTCCCAAGCACGCCCTGAGTGTCACACCTGCTAACCACAGAGTCAGCCATGAACTCACCACTGCTAAGTGTATCGCCCCTGTGACCAGTCACTGTCCAAACATATGGAACTTTGAGGAGACATTTGGATATAAACCGTAATACTGATCAAGGCAATGAGGCTGAAAGAAGTCACTTCAGATATGCTTGTGTCCTGATTCGATGTTCTACATGAAACATGTTTCTGTGGCTACAATAAGACCAAGACCATCAATTCCAACATTTGGGGAAAGGGAAGGCCCTCATGATAGAATAAGGAGCAGCCTGCCTCAGGCAAAGGAAGAACTTTTATTTTCAGGGTGAAGGGAAGAACCTAACTTAAACACCTCCCCACCATCAGCTGTTGCACTACCACAGTAAATCTAGGTGTATCCTTCAGCCCCTACAAATGGGTAAATGGACCAGGACAGTTTGCTGGCGCTTAGCAAGGTCATGCTGTGTATCCTTCTCCATTGAGCTTGCAACTCTGGAAAAGATACATTTGGAATATAGCAGGAAATAGGAGCCCAAACCCACTTAACTGCCAAACCAACTGAATCTGCACTTCAGGACCATGGAGCAAGTAATGTCACCACGTGTTCACCTTTCTTTACTTATGTGTCATTTAAGAGCCACTTTGTAGTCACTTCTGCCCATGGACATAAGCATTTTGATACTCCTCACCTGCCTAATTTGACTAGGTTACAAGGATTAGAGATCCCTTTAAATAGTTCTCTCCCTTCTTTTGCTAAACTGCTTTCCCAGCCCATAATCCTTACTATAAATAGTCAGTGCCTCTGGAAATGCTGGGAATCCTGGCTTTACTAGTTGTCCAACCCTTTCAAATTTCCCAGAGTTTAAGCTTTGTCTATCAGTATCCTCTTCCAGAGAGAGATCATCTTCTGAGTTTACTGAGTCACTGCTTGGGCATTCAGGGAACAAAGAAATAAATAGCCCTTTGGTTCAGAGCCCTCCTAATTCTCCTCCTCCAGTGGGCAGGAGTGCACCCTAAGTCTTCATAACTGCTCCAGGTCATGAGCTGATTTTGAGGGCCCCAAGAAAGAAAGGGAAGGATGTGGGTGCCTCAGCAGTTTTATCTGGTCTAATCAGGTGGTGACTCTGCTCTTCATGACCTGGCCTGGCCTAGGAAAACCCTGTCTTCATTTTTAAGCCACAAGTTCATGGCCACTGGAACAAAACAATGACCTTTCTGTTAATATGTGATACTTGAGTAGAGGGAATAGATTATTGATTGGGTAACTGAGGGTCAGAGGCATCTGTTTTCTAAGAAACTTCTTTTGTGCTGCTGCTAGGTAAACTCGCACCTGGGCTTGCTGAAGTTCCTGGGTTAAAATCCTCACATCCACCTTGTGAACAGTTTGCCTTCTTCCTTGCTACCCAGATCGAGAAATGGGACAGAGACAATATCTGGAGGTTGGGGGAAAGTCAGTGTTTAACACTTTAAACTTAGAAACCTGTCTCAAAGTTGCTGCTGTGTAAACATGGATTATGCCTGGCTTTGACCACGATGCTTCAGAATGCAGGGCACCACCAGGGGGCAGTATAAAGCTGTGGCCGCTACCCATCGTTTCAGCCGTGCCCAAAGTCAAAATCAAAACACGCGCAACCTTTTTTGTCCTTGTACAAGAGCTTTATTAAAGCCTTTAAGCAACATTTAAACTTTAAAGCAATAGAAACATTTAGTAAACCCAAAAGCATCGTGAAGTGTAAGCTGGATTTTCTCCTCGTAACCATTACCAAATTCAGCTTTACTGGGGCCCTGACATCATTCATCTTCTTGTCTGAAGCTCCTATTATTCACTAGTTTCAAGCTCTCAAATAGGGATGCATTGTTTACAGTTATGTAACATCCCTGTCCTAAGCTGTAAAACAGAAAACTTGCTCTCCTGGATCTTTTAAAGCTTTGCTTCCAATTGCTGATATTAAAATTTTGAAAGAGCCCAAGAGCAACAGAGGCAGATTCACACTCAGATTAATTTTGTTCTGTGCTCATGTCAGATGTCCTGGAAGCCAGGGCTGCAGAGATGGCTCCTGTCAGGGAGCTTATTGCCTGCTAGGGGACCCCACAAAATAGCATAGGAGTGAGCTCCTAGCACTCTGCTATGCTCAGAATGCTGATCTTAGCTTTTAGAGAGAGACAAAGAAAAAAGCTAGTCAAGTTGGAAAATGACAAAACATTTTGAAAACAAGCACAGCTCCAGAAATGTCACATGTTCATAACCTCAGGATCTACGGTAAAACCCTTCTGGTAAATGTCCTGCTTTATCAGTTGCATTACAGCCAATTGTGGCATGCCGTGTATATGTGTCTGTATAGAATGCAAGTTTCCTCATTATTGAGAAAGCATTTTTCCTTTTATGGAGTTTACATTATTTTCTAAGTAATGTTTTCTTAGGGAAGTTTTGCAAATAATATGATACATGGAAATGGATACAGGTCAGAATGATAATCCAGGGATGCTGAGCAGTTTGAGGGTACACTGAAGTTTTACACTGAAGCAGCAATAAAATAATGTCACGGGGTTGTGACCCAGGTGCTGCCTTTCTGTCTAACATGTCTCGATTCTAGTTAGTAGCAGAATGGAGCCCTTACTTTTTGGCAAGGTTAAGCCTATGGTGGAGCGTGCTTAGCACAGGGTAGAGAATTAATTAAGTACTCTGAATCCAGATCCCTGGTCTATTATTGACTTTGGGAAAGTCACTTAACCTCTTGCTTCTTATTTCTCTTGAGTAAAATGAAGGTCATAAAATGGTCCATCGCACTGGGGTGCCGATTAATTTTGCAGACGATGGGAATACACTTTGCAGATGAAAAGTGGAACTGAAGTACTGAGCTAACCCTAGAAAGGGGGCAGGGATCCTGTCTCACAGAGATGCCCTCTGCCTCCCTCTTGGCTACCTTCACCATTTGGTTATGTCCAGAAACTCCAAGGCCGTTATCCAGTCCTGCTGGCCTTTAAGCAAAGGGGATACATAAAGACTGCAGAGGCTTTGAGAAAGCATCTTGTCCTTATCTTTTTGCAGAAGTAGGAAGAGATAAAGTGACATGATCATAGCTGAGCTTTTATCCATCCTTTCTAGCCTCAAGGTGATGGGAAGGTATAGGATTTGGGGTGCAGATGGGCAGCATGGATTGGTTGCATATGACGGAGACAGTGTTCTTCACGTGGGAAGAGGCGTTTTGGGCCAGTATTTCCTGGCAGTTAGGTTCTTCTCATTTGACTGATCATGAAGGCAGACACCCGGCCACTCATTTCTCTTTCACTGTGTGCTGCACACCTGTCACAGGGCCTGGCACAGTAAATATTTGTTGAATGTAAGGTGAGGGAAAATCAGTGCATTTGGATGACACTGCTAATCCAAAAGATTTTAAAAACTGCATTTTCTGTGAAAATCCAAGTCATGAAATAATCACAAAATAACAGGAACTAATATGAACACTCTTTACCTCAATTTATATATAAAAATTTAATACATGCATAAGAATGGGGATTAATAAAAATGAATTTTTATCATTGATCTTGGTTGTTTACATGTATTTTTATTTTATTTTATTTTATTTATTTGTGTCTTTTTTTTTTTTTTTGAGATAGGGTCTCATTATGCAGCTCAAGGTGGCCTTGAGCTCACTTTGTAAGGCAGGCTGGCCTCGAACTCACAGCGATCCTCTTGCCTCAGCCTCCCGTGAGCTGGGATTACAGCTGTGCACCACCACGCCAGGCGATTTTGATTGTTTTTAGCAGGTTGTTTTTCTCCGAGTCTGAATGCCAGAAGAACTAAGAGACACAGTGCTTTAACCTTAGACTATGGAATTTCCAATTAAGCCTAACTAACTTGCACGGGAACAGGTAATTTCCATTAGGCATGTTTTTATTTTTGTTTACTCTTAAGCATCCAAGACATTTTAAAATGTAGAGGTAGAGAGAGTGGATGTAAATCCTTCAAAATCCCCTGCAGCTTCTTAGAAGCCCGGTTTTAACCTGAGAATTGAAAAACAGTAGAGTGATCTCACCTTTTCCAGAGGAGACTCCCAACTCTCTCTTACAAATAATTTGTACTGGGATTTCAGAATTTTTTCTTTCAGAGTTGTTTAAGGAAGAATCAGCCATATCTGAATAGTCTACTAAGTTATGGAAAGTTCCACTGTGAAAGCAAAATAGAGCTGGGTATTAATATTATTATTATTGGTACCAGGGATCAACTCACAACCTCACACTTACTAGGCAAGTGCTCAAGTGTTTGAACTGCTGAGCTAAATCCCTGGCCCAAACTGGGTATTATTTTTGCAAGAAAATTTATAGTCTCTCAGGTAAACCAATGTTTCCAAAGAAACCCATCGTCAAAGGGAAAAAATAGTGACCACTCAAAAGAAATTATAGGTTTAAAGCCATTTTGAAAAACAAAATGCTTATTTTTTAAAAACTTGCTTGGATCTATATTAAATAAAGAACTTTGTTAATATTTTTTCCTAATTACATTGGCTAACTCATAACTGATGAAAAAAGTATACTGTGAAAACGGCACTAAAATGTAAGTTGGTCTCCTGTGCGATTCATTTGTTCTGAGAGGTCATTTTTATTACAAAAATAATTTGTGGTTTGTGGTAGGCAGTTATAAGGGAGAGGCTCATGCTGGAAAGTCACAGGATAACATTTCCTATATGAAACCTTCTCTGTTATACAACTCGTTTTGTTAATTAAACTTTAAACTTGTGCTTTACATCTGCCTCTAGATATCCAGATTTACCAGGTCCAACACTCCAGCAGTGTGATGGATTTGGGTAGTATGGGAGGCATTAAAGGCCTTAGGCATCTATGGCATGTATTTTTCCCCTGACCCTGCTTCTCTAGCCTTGCCTGCTTCTCCTTTTCTCCTCCTCCCAGTGCCAAGTGGGTTGTATGTGGGATACAGGGAATGGCGGAAGATGGAGGAAGGACAGAGCAATGCCTGTACCTGGTGTGGTTTCTCTTTGGGAACACAGGCTTATTTTGTTGTTATCTAAAGCCGGGAAAATAGGGGAGGCGATGAGTTTGTTTCCTAGAACCAGTCTCTCTGCCTGAATTCTGGGATGACCCCCGAGGTTCTTCCCAACTGTTTTCAGTTTTAGCCTCCGTGTCAGTCTTGTCCTTTACTTTCAAACAGGAGTAAATTCATTTACATTTGAAAAAGAAAGAAAAAAGACCAAAAGAAGAAAAAAAGACTTCCCCTTAGCAAAGTCATCAAACATCTTCTTTCTCTGATGCCTTTCTTTCTTTGTGATCCACTTCCTGGCTTTTATGTACTTTGCAGTCTGGCCATATCCCTAAAATATCTTCATTTCTAA